>MCJB01051620.1:12424-26467 GCA_002018475.1 Nicotiana obtusifolia | reverse complement strand
CGACGGTCTACATCCGGGTATTGTGTGTTTTTGGAAGACAACTTACTCTCATGGTCATCAAAACGACAACCCACATTGTCTCGTTCTAGTGCCGAGGCCAAATATCGTGGGGTGGCCAATGTCGTCTCCGAATCATGTTGGATTCGTAATCTTCTCTTAGAGTTGCATTGTCCGGTTAAGAAAGCCACACTTGTATATTGTGACAATGTAAGTGCTATTTATTTATCGGGTAATCCAGTACAACATCAGCGTACAAAACATATTGAAATGGATATCCACTTTGTTCGAGAGAAGGTTGCTCGTGGACAGGTTCGTGTTTTACATGTTCCATCCCATTATCAAATAGCGGACATTTTCACAAAAAGTCTTCCACGTGTCTTGTTTGAAGAATTTCGGGACAATCTTAGCGTCCGCAAACCTCCCGCTTCGATTGTGGGGGTGTGTTAAATATATTGTAATTACCTTGTATTATTGTAAATTAGTTAGGAGTCTATATTCATTCCTAAATTGTAGTCTTTGACTCCTATTTTGTAGCCGGCAATCTTCCTCCTTAGATGATTGCTTTTGACTCCTATCTTGTAGCCTTATTTGTTGCTATCTTTGTGTATATAACGATGAGTCAAATGAAGAGATTGATTTTGAGGAAAATATTCTTTCAATAACTATGTAATTATATTTGTGCAACCAAACAATAAACTTGTAATTGCACTGTAATTACACTATGACAAATAAATAGGTCGTCGTAATTATACAATTGTGTAATTACACAACTGTGTATTACTAAGTTATGTAATTACAACCCTATTAATTAAACCAATTCCAATTACCTGACGGCTTTCCAAACATATCCTAAATGATAGGGAATCATAGTCGTTCTAAGGAAATACAAATAATACAAATAAAAAACGAGATGAGTTAATATAACATCCCAGAGAGAGAGAGAGAGAGCAAAAATGATGTAAATCGACTAGAAATTCATAGAGGTAGAAAAGAATTAAAGAAGGAAAAAGGAGCAAAAGAAGAATGAAAAATGATAGCTGAGGAAGTAGTTGCGAACTCAAGATGTGAGAACCAAGGGAAGGCAATCAACCAAAATTGTTGTGTGCTGTCCAAAGTTTTGTGATTGAGGGGGACAAAGGGGCCTCAATGTATATATATATAAAAAAAATTAAAAAATTAAAAATAATATATATGCCACATATATAGTGTTTTTGCTGAGGCTAATGTAATCCCTTTATATTCAACGTCGGTCCGTCTCTATCAACACCTGCATCGATGAAAAAGATAAAGCGCCCCTGACAAAAAAGACTTAAGTACATGATAGAGAGTATTCATATGCATGGTAAGTTCCAATCTCATAGAAATATGACAATAACTTAAATGGGGAACATGGAAGAATGATAGGAAGTGTCAAGCGATAAACATTTTCATGTCATTTTATAAAGCATAACAAGAATTTGAACTTTAGACAAACTTAAATTTTTGGGTGAAAGTTCATTGGTTATTGACAATCCATTAAACCACCACGTGTACTGCACGGTGTACGATTTTGGACCGACATGCTAAGCCATCTCACTATATATATTGTGTGGATCGATATTGGTTTGCTAGTAATTTTATTATCCTTACCCAAGGAGACTAATCTAATCATCGGAGCCAATGGTGAAACCGTATCCCTATACCTGCATGTGTAGCTTGTGATATTTAGTACATTGGTTCAATACCTTCTCGATTACTTAACAAGACTCCTAAAAAAATTCTTTTACTCCGGCACCTTTGGCCGGAGTAATACCAGGAACATATACCACATATGTGAAGCTTAATTATTATTATTATTATTAGGTTTATCTCACATATAATACATAAAAATGTTTGCAATAGGTACCTACTCAGCAAATGAATGGATATTGGACCACTAAACCTTTAAATCGAAAATTTTAGGAAAAAAAAAAGAAATCACACTTTATAGGATCAAATTTAAGGATAAATAAGATGATGGAAGGAAGATATAAGAATATATATAAAACAACTAAATTAATAAATTACTTGTAGAATTCAATTAACAGATATATGTGTAACATACGTACATAAAAACTAATCTTTTAAGCCGTATTTGCTAATTAATAAGGGCAAATATATGTCATTTTTGTAAGGATGAGAGTATAATTAATTCAACTATTAATAAAGCACATATAAGACTATTTTACAAAATTCTAGGACGAAATTGATCTTTTTCCTTTTCTAAAGTGTCCCTTGGTCGGTAACTAGTATAGAGCGACGGCCAGCAGCCAACCGCTTCAACTTGTGATTCTAATTGGGGTTTAACCAAATCCAACAGTAAAAAAGAATTAACCATAATATATCCAAGTATGAATTCTTATAAACCTTTTTTTTGATTTATATATATATAATCTCCCTTTTTATGAATTTTATGAAGGGGATTGGAGGTAGAATTTCATTGTCAAAACAAAGAGGAAATCCTTATGTTTACTCTAGATTATGAGTAACAATTAAATTTATATATGGTTTTAAAGATACGCGACCTGATTTAATACAATTAAAGAATAAACAGAAATAGAGACTAAATTAGTGAACAAGAAAAAGAAGCAAACAGCCAAGATTGAATAATCTTCCTGTGTTAGAAGCCCTTTGAAATAAAATATGAAGTAAATGAACGTGCAAAGTAGACTATAACTTTTTTATATTGATTGTATCTGTGTCCTTTTACAAACGGGGCTGTTTGTTTATATATGAAAGGTGAAGAATTCTATATAAGGTAAAAATCTTATTTACAAGGCAATATATTCCTAGAATTAATGGTTTCAACGACTTATTGATCCGAGTCGCGATTCCCGCCGAGATGTTTATATATCACGAGATTTCCGGTTTCGTTCAGACGACGTCCGTCTCGGGCTTCTTATATTTGATATTCCGGTCTCGACCTTTCGGTTGGTGGCTCCAATCGACGTTGGTCGTCGAATTCCAAAATCGGTATTTCTTATGTATGCGATCGTGTTCGACCCCATACACCTTATTTCTTTTTTCTTTACTTTTGATAAGAGAAAGACATATGCGGTTGGATTAGTACAATTATTAGTAGCATTATAGTCAGTAGTCCGAGAAATGTTGGCTTTTTCGATTGCCCCCGATGCATGTAATGGAATCGAGTACTATACCTTTTTGAGGCGCGCATACACAAGAGGAATTCCTTTCTTGTCCAATACAAAATTTAATATAAGAAAATACTTTTCAAAAAAAAAAAAACAATTTATTATATATATATATTATATTATTTTTGGGTACATTATAAACTTTTCTTTTACATCTACTACTAGTACACAAGGCAGCTATTTCAGGAAACCTTCCTCCGCTTTTTGAAAACTTCTCACCATAATATTATCATTATTATTTCTTTCAAAAACTTCAAAACTTTTCAAATCTCTCTCTCTCTATCCGGTCGTCACGCGTCCATCGGAGTAAAAACCCTAGCAATTTCTACACATATTCTCACCGTTTTTACTTCCCTTTGACTCAGATCCTCACTCAGTTTTTGCGCGAATCTAGGTTTTTTTCACTTTTCAACTCCGATCTGTGACGATCGCGTTGCGTGTTTTCTGTTTTGATTTTTGAAGACAGTAAAAATGGAGGCGATCGAGGAATTGGCACAGCTATCAGATTCGATGAAGCAGGCTGCGGCTTTACTTGCCGACGAAGATGTGGATGAAACTTCTTCCAAACGGTCGTCCACTTTTCTCAATGTCGTTGCTATCGGTGGCACTGTAAGTTGTTTAAGTCATTAGATTTGCTAGTTGGTGCGTGCTTATTCGATCTGTGAAACTTGCTGTTTTGTGATTCGTATTACTCTCCGACGATCTAGGCTTGAATTAAAACAATTGGATTTCAGCTAAGAGTTAGTTGATAATAAACTCGAAAAGAAGTACTACTGGTAGTTGAGATTGCAATTTTGTCGGGGGAACTTTTACTATTAGTTGACTGGTGTAGGATCTAATGTATGAAGTTGATATTCTCTGTCTACTTTGCTGGCCCTTTTCGTGTTTTGTTTCAATTTGGTTTATAGATGCTTGCTTCAGTTTATTGTCAGCAAATGTTGCATCAAATAAGCTGAAATAATTCAATAATAAGGTGACTGACAATTTCTCTGAAAAAATTCTTTTACAGTTATTGTAAGATCAAAGATGTATATATATGTCCAGAAAGCGTTCTAACTATCCTGTCTGTGAAGCAAAAGTGGAGAATTGGTTCAGCCTGTGAAAGTGTGTACAATTAGCTTGACCATAGATTTAGAGTAATGTCTACCTTTCTACTGTTTTATATACAGTTGCTACTAAAAGCAATTATTCTATCAAATATAGCGATAATGCGATGCGAGTTCAGTAGTTGCGGAGCCAGGGATTTTGTATTATGGGATTTAAAAAATGTCAAACTTTCACAATATAGGTAAATATGAGCCATGAAGATGTATATGAACATAATGTATCCTTTTAATATGAACATCGTTGATCCCATTTCTAAAGAGATGAAAAAAATGGTGAGACTTCATAAAATTTGGTAGAACCTCTTGGTCGTCCATTTTGTTTCAATGTCGTTCATCATAATATATATTCACTTATTCCTCGATATAAAAGCAGAAGAAAATATTTAAATAGTCCCAGAATGGAACTTTGCAATGTTTCATGGCTTCCTTATTTCATTCAATCAAGTTGGAAGGTATTTTGGATAATCTCTGGTGAATGTTGATTGATATAAATTATTCTTGACTTGACAAGGTATGCTCTGTTAAGCTGCTTGTCTAGTGCATTAGTCATTTGATTGAGTTGTGAGATTGACGATGTGGATGATATTATTGAATATCTCTCCATTAAAAGAAAGTCTTTTTTGTGATAGGGATATTACTGTCCGTATAGCTGCTTACTCTTGCTTATTCCATCATGATCTTTTGTGCATGAGGTGTTAATACAGGCATTGCTCTCTCAATTGTTGTGAAGATGTTGATGCATTAAGCTGTGCAAACTTTTACAGGGTGCAGGTAAATCAGCTGTACTGAACAGTCTAGTTGGACATCCTGCTTTGGTATGGTTTTCTTCTTGTGGAATTAGAATGCTATTTTTCACATCTTATTTTGTCCTGTTAACTCCTAATCCCAAGTTTCGAAACAAAGTGCTTTTGATGCCTTATACGATCTATATATTTGCAGCCAACAGGGGAAGGTGGTGCTACTCGTGCCCCCATATGCATCGATCTAAAACGAGACAGTTCGTTGAGCAGTAAGTCAATTGTTTTGCAGATCGACAGTAAATCACAGCCAGTGTCCGCAAGTAAGTTTCTTAGTGATCTTGTGGGTTTATGAGGAAGGGCAGTCTTTTACATGAATGAGAAGCTGACCCCTGAAACAAGAGAATGGTGATCTACCACTTCTTGTGTCTTTTAAATAGATTAACATTTCTTGTTTTATCTCCACAGGTGCTCTTCGACATTCTTTACAGGATAGACTTAGCAAAATTTCAAGCAAGAGTCGTGATGAAATATATTTGAAGCTACGAACAAGCACGGGTAAGAAACTTACTTGGAGACACTTGTAAACCTACCTATACTGGGTTCCTGGCTTTCCTTTGACTTACCTATTCTTTTTACTGCGTACAGCCCCACCATTGAAGCTGATTGATTTGCCTGGGGTTGACAAGGGAAATCTGGATGATTCATTGGTGAGTATTTATACAAATATGATGGTCAAATTTGTCAGATGGCTTAGACTTCATACTTACCGACTATCTTTCGAAACAGACTGAATATGTTGAGCACAATGATGCCATATTGCTGGTCGTAATATCTGCTGCTCAGGCACCTGAAGTTGCTTCATGTAAAGCTATCAGAACTGCCAAGGAGTATGATAGTGAATGTAGGTCTATCTATCCCAGATTGTTTTTTGTCTTTCAGAAATAAGAAAGAGTGAAATGGATATTGTCTATTTGTAAGGCCTGCGTACACACTACCCTCTCCGGACCCCGCTTGTGGGATTTCACCGGGTTTGTTGCTGTTGTAGACCATAATCACAGTGTGTTTTATATGTGAAACTCTACACATGTTTGCTTTATTTCTGTTCCATTAGGTACTAGAACTGTCGGTGTTATTAGCAAGATAGATCAGGCAGTTTCAGAGCCAAAAGTGCTTGCGGCTGTTCAAGCTCTTTTGTCGGGTCAAGGACCACGAAGTACAGCTGATATCCCCTGGGTTGCCTTGATTGGTCAATCTGTTTCCATAGCTTCTGCCCAGTCTGGAAGTGTTGGATCTGATAACTCATTGGAGACTGCATGGCGAGCTGAGAGTGAAAGTTTAAAATCTATTTTGACAGGAGCTCCTCAAAGTAAGCTTGGTAGGTTAGCATTGGTCGAGACTCTTGCTCACCAGATACGCAATAGAATGAAAGTCAGACTTCCGAATCTGCTTTCCGGGTAATCTCACCTGCTTGAATGCTTCTATTGATATTTCATGACGATCTAACAATCCATTTCACTGTTTTCTTTGTCAGCAGAAGCAATTGATTGTGAAAAATTTGTGTTAATCTCTTTGTTTTACCTACACCATAATTTTGAATCAAACCGATTTATTTTCTAGTAGAATTTTGTCTAATTTGGAGGTAAAATTATCTAATCTTTTTCGAATTACCCGCAAATCATACTTTTATTGTTATTTCTAAAACTGGAAAAAACTATTGTACTAGTAGATAAGTGTTTGAAAAGTAAGGCGAGCCACTTATTTTTTGAGCAATCAGGAAATAAGGTGATAACAAGGATCTGATGGTAGTGTGGGATTTCGATTGTTTCAGAGAATAAGATAGGTTCTTTTAAGAAAGGACTGGATAATTGACGTTGTCAAATTAAATAAATCTAGGTTTTTTTTCTTACCTTCCTACTAATATTTGATATGATCGGGACGCGATGCCCTTTACAAGAACCTTTTTTTCTTTTTTTTTTTTTTAATTTTTTTTTTTTTTTTAAATTTTAAAACTATCAAAGTGATTGGATTTGTTCCAATTCCTCCATCCATAGAATGCCCTTATTAATCAAACTTTCTCTCTTGAATCTGGGTGAATATTTGCGTTTTCTGATCGTTATGCCTACTTATGTCATTTATTGGCCCTTTCTTTTTCCTTAATTGATGTCAAGTTGTCAACTAATGACTCTAGATGTTTTGAAGATAGATTTAGTTCTGAACAGAAGATCAAGGTGAACTCTGTATTCTTGTTTCACTTTCAGTGTATAGAAGCCCTTGTAGAAAATGTAGAGTCTATAGTTGAATCATTGGGCCTTGTAGCTACCATGAGACTAGGTTTTTGCTCTTTTTTGGGGGTCATGTAACTTTGTTTTTCTCTTAGCACAATCTTTGTGATAAGGGTTACTTTATCTTATTTATAAATATGTTACCTTCTCAATTTTTTAAATTTAAAATTTATTGTGCCATCTATTTACTCATACTTGGGAGTTCGCTGCTTCAGGCTTCAGGGGAAATCTCAAGTTGTACAGGATGAGTTGGTTAGGCTTGGGGAGCAAATGGTTAATAGTGCTGAAGGTACCAAAGCCTTAGCACTTGAGCTTTGCCGTGAATTTGAGGATAAGTTTCTGCTGCATATCACTGGCGGCGAGGTGGGTAAAATATAAGAGAACTCTTAATTTTCTTATTCAGTGTTTGGAATTGCAAATACCCAATGTTTTGATACTACTTTTTGGTTGTAGTTCTCGTTGTTTCGCAACTAGCTTTTATTTATGAAGGTTCCTGCAAAGAAATTTGGTGATACCCTTGCTGAGAGAAAAGTGCATTGCTCATGTTCTTCAATATATTGTGCTTATAAAGACTGTTGAAAATTGTGTATCTAATCCGTGCAGTTCTAAAATATATCAACACTCTGAGGAATGTGAGATATCCATATAGATTTACTGTTGGATTGGGAAAAGCTTCCTTAGTAGATAGGGTAGCGATGTTCATGCTCTAATTATAATTTTTTACATGTATTTTTTGAGTTCTCTTCTTTCTGTTTGTCTCTTTGTTTAATTATTTTCTTTCTGCTGCTCATCCAATGTTTTCTATGTGTTGCAATATTTATCATATATGGACTTTGTTTAATATGTTGTCCTACGTTACCCATCACACCATGATTTGCGCTGTAAGGTGTCTTTTTGACTAATCAAAACCAAAAAGAAAAGAAAAGAAATCAGGTGGCCGGTTGATATATTTGTTAAAGCATATCTGGTATGTAGTTGGTGTTCTTAATTCTTCACTATGCATTCAGATTTTAGAGCTCTTTCATTTCTTTCAGGGTGATGGATGGAAAGTGGTTGCAAGTTTCGAAGGGAACTTTCCTAATAGGATAAAGCAGCTTCCCTTAGATAGACATTTTGACATAAACAATGTCAAGCGGGTATTTGTTTTCCACCACAATAGTTTTCAATAAGGTGCATTTTCTCTTGTATTGTCGACTGCTAGTTTGTTCTTTGTTTATTTGATAATTGTTTTGCTTGCCACCAGATTGTGTTAGAAGCCGATGGTTATCAACCTTACCTGATTTCTCCGGAGAAAGGTTTGAGGTCTTTGATAAAAGGTGTTCTAGAGCTTGCAAAAGAACCTTCACGCCTTTGTGTTGATGAGGTAAATTCTGATTGTTTCAGGTCTTGGTTTTGGTTAGTCCGTTGTTTTTGCTCATTGTTCTTCATGTGCCTTGTATCCTTCTATTGATCTATGTGAATTTGCTTCAATGCATTAGCATAGAGTGTTGTCAGTACATTCACTGGCAGTGGTATCATATTACCTTCAAAATTGAACTTGTTCAAGTGTTTAAAATACAAGTATCGGTGTTTTTATAAGATATTGCTTCAACTCAAAATATGTGACCTGAGACCTGTTTTACAAAATTCATATAGTCTTGTTTTCTTTAGCATAATCATGTGTACTTGGTCTTGGTCTTGCCCAGTTTGTTGTAATTAATCTGTTAGATTTAGTAATCTATTCAGCCCCAACACCAGTGGCGGGTACTGTTCCGATATGAGTACAAAGACCTGGATTTTCAAATCTTAGCAGAACATGACACCATTAGGACGTGATTTCATTATGTTTGTTTTTTTATAAAAAATCGTTATAGACTAAATTTTAACATGTTGAAACTTTAATAAATTATCTTATTAATTTCATTAATTTAAATACATACAACAATAACAAATCCAGTAGTTTCCCACAAGTGGGGTCTGGGGAAGGTAAGATGTACGCAATCTTACCCCTACCCCAGGAAGGGTAGAGAGGCTATTTCTGATAGACCCTTCGCTCGAGAACGATTGAAAAAGAAAAGGTAATTGCAACAAGTTTGAATAACAACTAGATTAATTTAAATACATAATCACCAAAAATAACAAAAGTTACCACGATTGTACAACATAAAGGAATCTCAATCTAACTTTTATCATCATGCATTATGACAGAGTGTCAAAGCGCATATTTGCCCAGAATAGGTGGCAACTTCTTTTTTTCTTCGCCTTTTGGAGTTGTCCTAATGTTTGATTCTTACTTTCTGAGCTTGGGTTTTTTTAATAACTGTAGCGTCTGACTAGCTTGCTCACACCTAGCGACTAATTACTTGAGATACATGCTACTTTCCACTAGCAACTGGTACTAGGTAACTCTGTCCACCAAGGTTTGGATAGATGGAAGAGATTGCCTAGTGTTTTTGCCTTCGTTGGAATTTGAACCTAAAACTTTATTGTTCTCAACCCACTTCGTTGACCATTAGGCCACACCCTTGAGTGCTTGTGAGCTTGGTATACTAATTGTATAATTTATTGTTATTAAATTAAAATATGAAATATATGATCTTTACACTTTAGAACTATTTTGTGGCTCCAAAACTATTGAAGTGGAAAGAAACTATATGATTTTTGCAATTTAAAATGATTTTCAACAACTACTACGCCTCAATCTCAATCTACTTGTGTTTGACCCTTTCAAAAATATATTATTGCTTCTAAAATATTGAAGTGGGAAGTTATGGGTACAGAAATGATACCCCTTTGTTTCAAAATGAAGGGTTGTCGATTTCGGTGTCAAGGGCGCAATGTTACATGTTTTTGGTATATAGGGACAATCTTAAATGATTAAGATAAAAAAAGTTGGGACACGAGCTGTTGGTAGCCTTGGTTAGTATCAGGAGGGATAGAGGTAGCCTAAGAAGTCTTGGGGAGAGATGATTAGGCGGGATATGGCGCAACTGAAGCTTACTGATAACATGAATGACCCTTTATTGGCGGGTGTGGAGGTCGAAGATTAAGTAGAAGGTGAGTAAGTAATCGAGCGTTTTCTTTGTCTTCCTCGGTTCGATAACGTTAGTGTTAGTATGTTATTTTTTTATTCATAGATTGCTAGTACAACCTAGCGTTTAACTGTTATCTTGGCTTCAGTCTTCTTTTTATCTTCTTGTTGTTCCTACTTGTTGCCATCACTTCTTTTACATCCTTTCTAGCCGAGTGTCTATCAGAAAAACCTCTCTGCCTTTCCAGCATAGGGGTACAACTTACCCTCCCTAGACCCCACTTGTGGGAGCTCACTGGGTTGTTGTTATCGGGACAAAAGTTGATGGTGTAAGACTAGCGATCAACAACTTTAAGCTGAGGGTCAGTGTTGGTGTAACAATATGCTACCAATATTTGGTATTTGAGTATCATGGATGATAACTTTGCTCACCTGTGGAACTAGAATGTAGAAAAGCAACTGCAACTGAGAACCATCTACCCGCATCTAAGTATTGGAGGTGTAACTATTTCTTGGGTGATGGTATCTGCTTAAAGTAAAATAGCACATAGGACTTGTAATATTGTTCATTCGAACGAATAATATTGTCTCTCTCACTAAAAGATAAAAGAGTACATGGAAGAGGCTGTTGGATGGTCTCTTCTCGAATGACAACCTTTTTAGTCCTTTACATTCTTCCCTTATTTTGGCATGGGGCCAGCCGTTGTGGTTGGCCTTGTAGGTTTCTTCTTTGGCTTCTACGAGAGCTAATAGTGTGGAAACCTAGACTCAGTTGTGGTTTCAAGAGTTATGGAAGAAGTTGAGAGTTTTTTCTCCAGGATATTGGAGCATAGAAGTTTAATTAAGAAATTGTTGGGATTCTTTTTCGACTGGGATATGAGGTGGGAGAAATGGTGCCTAGTTGATGTTTATTGTGCACAGTTCGGATTCCTGGCATTGAAATTTGACGTGGATGGGATTAAAAGTGGTACTTTTTGAGTGGTTTTTTTGCTTTTTCCTTGTGTGTTAGTGGCTTTGATCATTGAGGGGAAAGAGAAGATAAATAGGAAGGATGACTTTAGGCTTCATACCAACAATGAAAGTAGTGGTGCATGTAGTTGGGTGGGCAAACATTTAAGTGTTGAAGGAAGATGGTAAATGAATTTTCCAATGCATAGGGCACCTTTCTGTATTTTGAGTAGTCAATGGATGGCGGTTGTGCAACCCATCTGCTTTTTTAAGAGATGGCGATTAGTGAGAGCCAAGCCGTCGAGAACTCTGAATTCTCAAAAGTTTTTTATCAGCCTTTTGGTACATGGTGGGCGTAGGATGCCAATGGGCCGATGAAAGAAGATGTTCATTTACAAGTGCTACTTCCTTGTGACTATCCCAAAAAGAAATTGGTTCTCACTATGTAAATTTGAGGAATAGCCTCCTGATCCTGGTGCACCCACAAGGTACCCGTTTGTTAGTTGACTGGTTGTCTTTTGTAGATAACTATAATCTTTGTGGTTTCTCTATTTTTTGGCACACTGCTTGTATATTGGAACATTCCCAAATCAATATACTGTCAAAATATTTGGGCTCTTCTAAATGGGTTGCGCTCTTGAGTTCCATTTCGGATAAATTTATCTAGCTATTCCAAGAGGAGAAAGAAAAATGGAAAAATGAAGAAGCAAGATTAATTGTTAGGTTCTTATATTGTTGGATATTTTCCTGCGCTATCAGAGGTGTTTCTAGTTCAAGCTATGCTGTTTTGTTCTAATTCTAACTCTCTATGTGAACCTTTGCATAGGTGCACCGTGTACTTGTTGATCTTGTCTCCTCTGCTGCAAATGCCACACCTGGACTTGGACGATATCCTCCTTTCAAGAGAGAGGTAATGATGTCTAGCAACTCCAGATTCTCCTTTCTAGTTGTTATGGGACACACATACAAATGTTTGTGGCAGCTTATAATGACTTTCCATGAAAATATTTACTTGGTATACCAGGTTGTAGCAATTGCTTCTGCTGCATTGGATGGGTTTAAAACTGATGCCAAGAAAATGGTAGTTGCCCTTGTCGACATGGAGCGAGCTTTTGTTCCCCCTCAACACTTCATCCGCTTGGTGCAGAGGAGGTATCCCTATCAAATACTTTTATAGCCTGTCTACATGTAATTTGTTTTGATTTTCTATCATGTTGGTCCCTGCATCTTAAGTTTCCTGTTATGTGATACCAGAGTTCATGATGATATACGAGACTATACTGTTGACATAGGATACTGTAATATCAGGAAAGTTGATTGCAATAAGCGGGAAATATCATTTTTTATGCTAAAAAATAAAATCACTTTTGGTGTAGCTAATAGAGTTGGAATTCGGAAATAAGTTTCAATGGTTGGACGCATGTTGTTTGTGTTTTTGTTTTTGTTCTGATTCATCATCCTTTTGGTGCTCAGTTATTTGATGTGGTTGACACTGCACTTCACTTTTTCTCTTGTTTAGAGGTTCTTGTTTCATGCAAATCGAAGTTTTAAATCTCACAATTACAAATGCTAAGCAGAGACATAAGAATGCATATCTTTCATTTATAATAGCCATTTGTGAACCTTCTTCAATCACAGGCAGCAGTGTATACTTTTCTTCTGGCAAAAAATCATCTCTCGTTCTGCTTTTACTCCCTTTTGAATTTTGTATATGTCAGCTCAATGAGGCACGTGAGCCAATCTCAAAATGTGCAAAACATGTTGGTGTTGGTGCTTTTATCTCATGTGCGCTGAAAAGTTGAGGGACGTGCAATTAATCTTTTTTTTATTTATTTGTTACTTTGCATCTTTACCGTCTGTTTGAGGGTCAACCTTTTCATGGCACTGCTTTTCTTCCCAGGGACCATTTGTTTTGCTTTTTTTGGTTATCTTATCCAGTGTAGAGAGAGATAACATTGGAGAAAAAAAGATTGTTGCTTCCAGTGTTCTTTCCAAAAAATATCTCTATTTTCTTGAAATTGCTGTATTTGTTGGTCTGGCTAGTGATAACTATAGCAGGTAAAAACATACTCATATTTTACAAAATTCAAGCATTCTCACAATGTCTACGCTGCTCTTTTTCAGAATGGACAGACAGAGACGAGAGGATGAGCTAAAAAATCGGGGTTCGAAGAAGGCACATGAATCAGAGCAATCAATATTAAATAGGGTAATTAAGATTTTTTTTCTCAAATTATCTGCTTGAAACTATTATCTCGTTGAACTCATTATGATGTCTTGCAAAGGATTGCCTTAGGAACTTTACCTTTTTATTCTTTAAATTAGTTTGTTTTCTCCGTATGCATTTCTATGTTCTGTAATTATTCACTTAAGCTTATTAAATGTCTTCTCTGTACTGTCTTCTAAGTGTCTTTAATTGTTGATTTAGGCAACTAGTCCTCAAACTGGATCCCAGCAAGGTGGAGGAAGCTTGAAATCTATGAAAGAAAAACCCAGCCAGCAGGACAAGGACGCATCAGAAAGCTCTGCTTTGAAAACTGCAGGGCCTGAGGGAGAGATAACAGCCGGTATCCATTTCTTTAATTATATATATTGTTTTAGGAATTTTGTTCCCTTTTAGATGAGAGTTATCATTAGCATGAATTTGCATAACTGGGGGCAAAACCTAAATATAATACATTTTGTAGTTGTCCCAATTTCTTTTGCTGACTACTACGACTACATCATCGTGGATGCGACCGGGTGAATATGCCAGGTTGGTTGACAAACCCAAGGGCAAAGCCCCGG
>MCJB01051620.1:0-12404 GCA_002018475.1 Nicotiana obtusifolia | reverse complement strand
GGGGGGGGGGGGGGGGGTGAGGCGCAGCCGGAAAGGATAGTTCCTGAGGTTCTAGAAAATAATAAACAGGAGCGTGGGTACTTACAAACTTGACGGATGGGATAAGATGAGTTCTCCATGTCTGCGCGTGGGGAGCTCACAAGTTATTCAACAAATGAATGTGGATGTTTGTGCATTCTGTTCTTTCTAAAATTTTTGTTTGACCAGCTGCCAAGGTCAAAGGTGGATCAATACTCTTCCGGTCGATTTTCTTGGAACGTGTAACATTTGTTTCTTTAGTAGGTTAAAAATGGTTTTGATACCATTAGAAGCCGTAATAGTAATCTTGATAAAATTAGTGGTTAATTGATCCTGACTTGTCTTCTAATTACCTTTGAAACTGTTATTTATCAATAGCTTTTATAACTGCCAGGTTTCTTATTGAAGAGAAGTGCCAAAACAAATGGGTGGAGTAAGCGATGGTTTGTTTTGAACGAGAAAACTGGAAAGGTCAGTAGGTGACATGCTCAGCAATTTTTTACATGAATAGAGATAAATTGGCCTTCTACCACCAACTTGATATAAACTATCGACATTGTAAAACAATGTTATACCTAAAGTCTTGATAAAATTTACATCCTTTAACTGCAAAGACAAATATGTGGTGAATTTTGGATTTTTCTCTTCATTAAAAGAATATTCTAGAAACTTCATCAATAATTTTGGATTTTTCTCATTCACCATAATTAATTTAACCTAAAAGCAGGAACATTTACCTGAGACATTGACTTTGTCACTATTATGTTCCCTTTTTGAGCATTTTAGTCATATCGGGTGTTCTCGTAAAGAGAATTTGAACCTGGAGTTAATTTCTGTGCGAACACTATGCATAAATAAAGTTTTGGTGATACCTCTAATGTCAAATCTTTTTTCAGCTTGGATACACAAAGAAACAAGAAGAACGTCATTTTCGTGGTGTCATAACATTGGAGGTATGTTGTGTCTTTGATTTGCAATATGGGTTAAGGCTTAAACTTAATTATATTTTTCGGCTTTTTCTTAAATGCAAAATATATTAATTGAATGTCAGAATGGGCATAACTATACAGAATCTTCCAGAAATACACATGCGCAAAATTATGGATAGTCAAGGCCATTATGGATACTTAGGCAAAGTATTGAATAAACAAGACCATTTTTGAGTTATATCATGAATTCTTCACTCCTTTCCCTTGGCTATGGTTCACATGCAAAAGTTTGTGAATTTCTTTCCAGTGGGGTTAATGAAACAGCATATCCTCGAACTTTCGGCCTTAGAACCTACCTCAACCCTTTGCCTTATGATTACTCTTTATAAAGCTCTTCTCTGTTCCTTCTAAGTTCTTCCCTTTTTGTTTGAACTCATTAAAAATAGGCTCTAATAATTTCCTTCCTTTTTATATAAGCTCATCAAAGTTTCTCACAGTGCCACATTCAGCGTCCCAAATAGGCACCACTCTTTAAGGTTTTCTACATTGACTCTTTCTAGACTGCCTCCATTTTCATGACCTAATTGTCAGTGATTGCAGTTGGTTTTCTTACTGCAGTCTTTGTTCACTTGTAATTTGATGGGATCACACACTATGATTTGGCATCACACTCAATAATTTGGCATGAACTTCTAGCAGCTGTATCATCATTTCTACCACTGTTTTGGATTATATATTCCTGTGCTCCTAATGCTTATACTGCTTCTGTGTAAAAGGCCTGTATATCGAACCCGTACTACAATAACATGGTCGTTTGATACACAGGAATGTAATCTTGAAGAAGTTCCTGAAGAAGAAGAATCTCAGGCACCTGCCAAAAGTTCCAAGGACAAAAAGGCAAATGGGCCTGATGTTGCAAAAGCACCCAATCTTGTATTTAAAATAACGAGCCGGGTTCCGTATAAAACTGTTTTAAAGGGTATACATCTCTGGAATCCTTCACTATCTTCCTGTGGTTTGTTTTGTTATTTAAATAACCCAGAAGAAAAAATTTAATTGGTTGCAGCACACAGCGCTGTTATCTTGAAGGCGGAGAGTGTGGCAGATAAGATGGAGTGGTTAAATAAATTGAGAACTGTCATCAGCTCTAAAGGCGGTCAAGTTAAGGGTGAATCTGGGCCGCCTATCCGACATAGTCTTTCAGATGGATCTCTTGTAAGCAACTAGACATTGGTTTCACTTGTTATGCAAACAAGGATTTCCCGGAAAAGGGCAGCAAATAATTATCCTTCTTTCATAACTTTTTCTTTGTAATCTTCATGTTTTTGTACTCTTTCTGATAGTTGTATTTCAAGTCTCCTGTCGTGGTTTTCTTAAGCTGTGAACTAATTTCCCCAACCAATTGTTTTTAGTTTACTAATTTTGCTGCTTGTTTTAGGAAACAATGACTAGAAGACCGGTTGATCCCGAAGAAGAACTTCGATGGATGGCTCAAGAAGTGCGTGGTTATGTTGAAGCTGTTCTAAACAGCCTTGCAGCCAATGTGCCAAAAGTCGATCTTAATCTTGCCTGTCCTCTACACTTCTCTTTGTTCTTTCGTGTAAAGGCCCATCTCACATGGTGCATTGTTTATTTGGTTTCAGGCAGTTGTTCTCTGCCAAGTGGAGAAGGCGAAAGAAGACATGCTTACTAAATTGTATAGTTCTATCAGGTAGACAGTCCAAAATTTCCTTGCGGACTCTGTGTCTCAACATCTTTCATCTGCTGTGGCATGTTGTATTTGCTTGTGTGACAGGAAGGGTGCAGTTGCAAATGATCCTAAGATTATGGGCATCATCCAAAGGACCACTTGCAACTGTACTTTTCTTCAACAATTTGAACAGCCATCTTTCTGAAAAAATTTCAAAAGTTACTGTAGAACTTATTTTCCTACTTCAGTACAAATTTTTCTTTTTAATTAGTTACACACACAGCAAAGTTTCTATTTTTTTTCAATAAATTGGTAGAAGGAAATATAGACATTCAATTTTGGCCAAAAGGAGTTGTAACATGGAAACCTGCAGTTACTGCAAGAATCCGTGTATTAAGCCATCATCCTTAGAAACCATTTTTGTTTGTTCTTCTGGGTTTAATATATTGAATAATTCTCTTGGTAGTCACCTGGGTTAAATGTGTTGATATTGTTTGACTTATCGGAATGCAGTGCCCAAAGTACTGCAAAGATTGAAGAGCTGCTCCAGGAGGACCAGAATGTAAAGAGAAGGAGAGAGCGCATCCAGAAACAATCTTCTCTTCTTTCTAAGCTTACTAGACAACTCAGTATCCATGACAATAGAGCAGCTGCTGCCAGTTATGCAAATGGTGAAGCAGGTAATCATCCCTTATAGGTTGCTCATTTGTTTTCCTTGTCCGAGGACAATTGAAGTCCCACTAGTTTTATTTGTTTTATTACTTTCTTTGGGTTCGAGTGAAAATGTTAATTATCTGTTAAATTAGTTGAAACAAACTTCCCATGTACTTTTGAAAGCATTATGCTTCTTAAAGTATTCCTATGATTGCTGATAGGTCTTAGTAGCTAATACTTCATGTTCAGCTAGTTTCCAGTTAGTTCCTGGCTAGCTTTAAGTGTCTCCCTTGTCTGGATTCTGTTACACTCTAACTGCAATCAAGGACTTTTTGCAGCATGATTTGGGGTAAATTGATGCAGGTGGTTAGTAGCGCCACCTCTTTTTTATGTCCTCTCCCTGAAACCTGTGGATGCCATATCGGGTGTTGACTTATTCTTTCATTTCTGCAGGTTTTGATTTGTGAAAGACCATATTCTTGTCTGTTGAGGTCTTTTAGATTTTTCACTTCTCGAATTCATTTTCTGCGCTTTATTTCTGCAGAAAGTAGCCCAACAGCATCAGGCCCGTCATCTGGTGATGATTGGAGATCTGCATTTGATGCTGCTGCAAATGGCCCTTCTAGTCTCTCTAGGTATGGGTCAGGTGGTAGCAGTCGCCGCTACAGTGAACCTGCTGAAAATGGTAATGCAAATACACGCTCGAGTTCTGCTGGCCGTCGTACCCCTAACAGGTTGCCGCCTGGCCCACCACAGTCTGGATCCGGTTATAGATCATAAATTAGGTAATTTTGAGACGATTGATTCATATATTCTTGTTGGGGGTGGTTGCTTGTTCTTGTTCTTTCACGGTGAGCTCCTCTCGATTTCGAGCATGTTATACTAGTAGAATTGGTATACGCATCTTTGTAGATAGATGTTGCAATTAAATGTCATCCTCCCCGTCTTTTTGTCCTGGTTGCTGGAGTTTGAATTAATACGAACAATGATTTTATTGAAATTTCTTTGCCTCGGACATTTTCTTCAGTATTTCAAATGTATTGGTCGCTACTATATGTAATTTTTCCATATAGTAATGAAGAAAGTATTTTGCTTTCTTTTTGTGCCATCTTACTAACGTAAAATCTTCTGCTCTTCCTTGCCAATACCTATTTTTATTCCTATAAATTTTATTACTCCCAAAGTTTCTGCTTGTCGTTCTTGCCTGGCATTGGGTGCAGCAATATTATTTCAATGAGCACTGAACCTGACACCTGCTTTTCAAACATTAGTTGGGTTTCGAAATTGAATATTGTTGAAAATGGTATACAGTGTGTATTAAAAAAAGCACAGTTACGGGCAATTCGGCAGTGTTCCCTAAAAATTTGGACTCTTCAGACTTGTTATTGATAGTGTGCTGGCAGAATGTCACGCTACACTGAAATACACATATGGAAGGTAAAAAGATTGGAGCACGTATTTCTTAAACAACTTTAAACAAGATGAGAATTATGTTGTTAAAAATATGCCTACTATCTTTTCCATTTAACAAAGTTTCTATCTATTTGAAAGATTTGCACATGATATTTTTACATTGAAAAAATTCTAAAAAATATTTGGATAAAAAATTTAACTGTTAAGTTCTTAGTTTGTCTTCAAGAAAAAGCTATTGGATATTTTTTTGCAGAAAATTTGGATATGAATTTTTATCAATTCAAGCGTTATATCGTTCGTAGGAGAATGAAATTTGCAAAACAAGCTATAAGTACATAGTTCTTCCATCAATTTTAAAAGAATTAATTTTTTTAAGTATCTTTAAAATGTCTACTTAAGAGTTTAGATCTTTATATGTTTAGTTCTGGATTTATTAATAATGTACTAGCTTTCTTCAATATTTAACTAATGAAATATGCATCTCTTTTAAAATTTTAAATTTGAATAATTTTTTTGTTATCTTTTATATGTAACATTAAAAAAGGAAAAATAATTAATTTTTGGATAATTTTTATCTCTAACATCCAAAAAATATTTAAACATCAAATGCTGTTAATAGTTATATAACAACCATTCATTATGAAAGTAAAAAATTATTGGAACAAACGAGGCTGTTATAGAAATGATTGACTGTATTCGTTTTGTTTAAATGAAAGAAAATACTTTTTCTACGTTACGAAAAAAAAATACTCTTTTTATTGATATAAAAAAGAAAGTATTCTATCTACAATATGAAAAAAAAAATACTCTTAATAATATTTCTATTTAAGAGTAGGGATTGGGGTAGGGGTTGGTTGATGGGTCGGGGGTGGGCGGGGTTGAGGGTGGGGCTGGAGTGTTATGGTGGGGGTATGGGTGGTGGATTGGTTGGGATGTGGACTAAGGTGGGGAAGGTTGAAAAAGAGTTTCAAAAATATTTTCTTTTCTCCTTGATAGAAAAAAATATTTTCTTCCAACCGAAGAAAAATGAGTTTATGAAAAAAATGTTTCTAAATTATTTTAACCAACCAAACATAAAAATTTAAAAAATACTTCTTAAAAATATTTTTCTTCGTACCAAATACATCTACTTGAAAAGTTTGTTGTACAAAATGAATATTATGCTGTTTAAGTGTTTTTTGACAGAATACCTTAGTCCAAAGCATTGAGTTCTACGCGATTTTTTTTATTGAAAACCAAAACAACATGAGGAAATTGAACCTAACCCTGAAAAAGGCTTACAAACTGAAATTGTTGATAAAACACTATCTCAAAATTAGAAAAACATACAAACTCAAATTAAATATGATAAAGGCATTGAATTATATCAATAACAAGTGAATATATACATTAGAATGCTTGGCTACTAGGATATTGTTTCATATAATTGGTTTAATTAAGTTTATTTTGGCTTACTACCATATACTCCATTGTCACCAGCAATAATCATTTTAAATTTGGATTTTGGATAAGTAACTCTATAAATAAGACCAATTCCCACTATGTTGTGTCATAATCACATAATTATGACAAAAACCTAAAGAAAATGAAAAACTTTACATTTATTGAAATCTGTCGCGAAATCTATAGAATGTAATCTGTTGCAATTTGAATATTATTATTGTTGAGTTGTCACATATCTGTGGGATTTGAGGTCTTTGGTATTCTTATATGGTCTTGAACAATCCTCATCTCATAAGCTAGCTTTTGGGGTTGAGTTAGGCCCAAGGTCCATTTATCATGGTATCAGAGCCAGGCTCAACCCAATTACTCCAGAGTGCAGGCCTGGACGTAAGGGGGTGTGTTGAGTTGTCCACATCGGTAGGATTTGAGGTCTTTGGTCTCCTTATATGGTCTTGAACAATCCTCATCTCATAAGCCCCTTTTGAGGTTGAGTTAGGTCCAAGGGTCATTTAATCAATTATATAACTATCTAAAAACCCTCTGTCTTATCTAAAAATTATGACAAAAACAGAAATAAATCGTTACTTCTTGTTTGACCCTTTATTGAGAAGAATAATCACCCTACATATATATAATACACAATGTGTTTCCCCTTAAAAGGGAAAATAAAACTCAGAGAAAGAGATTTTATCAACTTGTATACAAAAAACATGGGCTGCATTTTGATCAAGCAGATTTTTTGCTTGTTCATATGAACATTTTATTTTACACAAGAGATCCATGCTACTGGAAGGCAAGTTGTCAATGATATGAAAACCAAATCCAGACATACAGTTTGGTATTCCTCCTATTTCTGTTCATATAATGGACCGTATTCGCGACGTCTCCTCAGTTAATATATCATTGTGCATCTGGAGATGACGATCTTGGATATCATTACCCCAAGTTTAACGAAGACTTTATGTTTACATTCGGACTGCATTTTTTTGTAGAGACAGTTTTCTTCTGTCATTTTTGCTGGGGTTCAGAAGACAAAGCAATTGAGGTGTTTAGAGACTCAGGGGCATGTGCAGATCATGGAGGACTTTGATACATTTGGTTGCTTTTGGACAGTGAAATCAGATGGCTTCTATTTTACTAATGTAGATCCTGATTCTAATCCCTCTTCTATAACCAAAATTTATGATTGCAAATAATTTATGTTCTCTATAATATGTTGGCTGTATGTATTACTCCTTAAAAGACTATTTCTAATTTTACTCAAGTGCTTTTCTGATTAATTAGCTGTATTATTAGTAGTTTGGCAATCTAGTCCTATGACCTTTTGCCTTATAGATCGAGAAATTACGATCCAAAGGTACTTATTGAGTTGGTCTTAGTAAAGCTAAGATCTCCTCGGAATGAAAATGAAGAAAATTATGTGTCCCACCACCTTGAATAATGACCTATTTGAATGTTTTACTGCGATGGAATCAGGAATTTCACTGAAAGATATCAAAATATAGAGAAATATGTTTATCAGAGAGATTTTATTATGGGATACAATCGAAGGGCTCATAAAATTCAAAACTTGAGAAGTAAGGGAATATCGATGGCCTTTGTTGAACAGAGAGCGAAAATTCTTGATTCTAGACCAGGCTCCGGTCGAGACTTATAAAAGCATCAACCTCATCCTAAAAAGACTCCTTTAGCTTTGGGGTTGATTTTCGTGGCTCAAGACTTTGAGTCAAGAAGTCACGTGTTTAGAAATAAGCACACAAAGTAATTATGAAATTTCAATATATAATATAGAGATTAAAAAAGAAATTTGACCTTAGCTACTATAATTTTTCGCGAAGGAATGTCGAGCAACACCAGAGAAACAGCCCTTAGACTATGATGGCTCGCAGCTGATGGCTTCGCTAAAGCTAATTTTGTGATATCGTTCTTTGGGGAGCAAATTAAAAAAAGTACTCCCACCGTGCTCACGGCCCGGCTGGCCTGCCCGCGGTAGTGTGAATTCTCCCGTTCCCTGAAATTGATGTGATCTTTATTTTTTTTAATATGTTTAAAAAAGACTCTTTTTTGAATTTAGAAATGATCGATTTAAATTTTTTATTTTATTTTAGACAAAATTTTTTATTGTTATACACATGTTTTGTCAAATATAGTAGCATGAAAACAATTGTTTCTTCGAAGGATTTTGTAAGAAATATAAATTGAACTGGGGAAATCGTAAGCTTTTGTGTTAATTTTATCTGGAAAATTTAGATTATGACGTGAACAAATCCGCATCAAAATTCATGAGGCAAGAGTCGGCAAACGCGAGTACCAAACATGTTTTCCTTTTTCCTCTGGGAAACAAAAATAAAGTCGGATCTAAACTTTAAATTATACACGTTTAATTTTTGAGGTTTTTAGTATTAAACCTATTATATTTTTAAATTTATGCGTTTATATATACCATTTATTATAATTTAAGTAGATTTTACACATAAATTTATATTTTGTGTCAAAAATTATGAGTTCAATTGAACCTTTGTAGTTTTAATGCTATATCCGTTCCAAAGTAGATATGCAAGTTTCGAATATTAAACCAGAAAATTAAACATGTTTTGATTTCAATGTCGGCGCACACATGCAATGTCGTTTCTACTTCTGATGATTTTGTTCGCCGCTATTCTGCTGCCGTTCACGGCGGTCAACGGAAATAGAACCGCCGGTTGACGTGGAAGAAAATCGTACCTACGACGACGGAGTTACTGAGCGGCGAAGATTGACCCGGGTTGGGAATGCGGGTCGGGTTAACGAACTAGAGCTTCGACAAGAGAAGCTGCTTGAGAAACTACTGGATCGATTCAGATTATGGGATTTGCTTCGGTATGCCTCCATTGTTTTTGTTTACTACGTAAAACTTTTTGAAAAATTGATGAGATATTTATAGAGAAATATTTGATGTTTGCTCGATTCCGAATTGTATACATATAGGGTCGTTTTGGTAGGAACACAAGTAACGCAGGGATTAATAATGCAGGGTTTAGTAATACATGTATTAGTAATGCAAGGATTGTAGTGTCGAGATTATTTTTTATCAAGTGTTTGGTTCATCGTATTAAAAATTAGCTATGCAATGTATAATCTAAGCTTTTGTTTGGTTTAAAACTGAACAAAATCTTCTTTACAATTATACCCTTGAATATTAAAAATTAAAAGGGTTTGAGAGGCGGTTTAGTAATTTTAGGGTCTTATCAAGGTATAGTTAATGCAGGGATTAGTAATCCCTTGGTTTTTTTGGTATTAGCTAAGCCGTCCTATGAGGTATAGATATCCCGACATATCGGCGTTTTGATACCACCAGGAACAGGAAAAAGAAATTCCAAGGAATCTAAAAAAGTGAAAAATTGGATCTATGTCCAACGGATTACACCTAGCAAGAAAAAGTTTTTTGTTTTAGTTCGACCTGTCGTCACATATGAAATAACGGACGGTATAAATTTAGCAACCCTTTTTCCACCGGATCCATTGCAGGAAAGGGATAATGTGCAACTTCGAATTGTCAATCCATGTATTAGGTATGCATAAATAAAATTGAGCAACCAAACATTGTATTGAACGGATTAAATTTTTATACATAAATTATTTTACTTAGTACAACCTACCAAACAACCCCATGTAGATTAGCAAATTTGTCTATTTTTACTTAGTGTCAGCGGGGGAAATTTGATTTTTAAACTTGATAACAATTGGAAGTGCTTTTTTTTTTTTTTTTTCTAAGTCTAAAAGAGTTGTTTTTCCATTTGTGAGAAATTTAGTGTGATTGATAGCTTAAAGATCGAAGCTAAACTTATAACTAATCAAGTTAATCACGTTTCGCGCAATTGTGATTTGTGAAGAAGAAGTGAATTAGCATAGCTAAAATTCAATTGGAGGCCCTTAAATAATTATAAAGAGAGAAAGAATTCTAATTTAGTTTTTCTATTGTCAGCGAAAAATTTATCAAGAGCTCCCTTTTTAGATTGTATTAAATTTTCGACTCTATTCTTTTGGAATAATAAGATTTATATTTTCACATATTTAAATTCTAATAAATATTTAAAAAATATTCCTATGAAGTAAAAATAACAAATATAAGATAAAAAGATACTAGAAAGTTAGAATGAAAGATTCCGATTCAAAAAATTTGATGAATTGAAAATTTTGTATGTTGCTTCAAATACTTTCCGCAAGCTTTAAACGTGAAAAATAGAAAATGAAACACAATATATACCGTAAGTAAATTTTAACTATGTTTTTATAAAATCAATAAAATATCGGCTGTCTTTTTATATGAAAATTTTAATTTTCTTCTTAATAGTACACAATATTTAAAATTAAAATAAAATATAAGCCTATTATTTATAAAAAATGGGCTCCCCAAATTTAGGGGCCTAAAGCAACAGCTTTAGTTGCTACATGGTTAAGCCGGCACTGAATTTAGCCTATATGTATAACTGATAAAATTTTGATGTGTATTCAATTAGTTCGAAAACTCTCCAATTTATCGATCCTATAACTAGACAAAAGATAATCTGACAATCGAATATGAACGTCACTTATTTTTACAAGAGAATGTTTAAATAAAAAGGCATCCTTTAATAGAACACATCCCACACAAAAATATAATGATATTAACCAAATTTAATTTATTTAGTTATTGTTTTTTGGCTTTCGTGTTATTGTTGAGGTGATTGTTTGGTTGTTTGCATTGCTGTTAATATTGTAGCACGAGGTTTCTGCCGTGCGATTGTTATTATTTGCATGAGGTTTCTGTTGTACTGTTGTTATTTTTGCACGAGGTTTCTGCTATACTGTTGTTATTATTTGCACGAGGTTTCTGCCGTGCCATGATACCACAGTATAAGGAACAGAGCAAGAGACTCCGTGAAAGCAAGCCTAATCGTAGGAACGGCACCACAGTACAAGAAACAAAGCAAGAGACTCGAGGAAAGCAAGCTTAATCATAGGTACGAAAGTTTTCCTACAAAAAAGGGGGCTGGCTATTGCCAAGCTACACCCAACGGGCTGGCTATTGCCAAGCTACACAAGCAGTTAATTTGTTTATAGTCGCAAAAGTTTTCCTACAAAAAGGGGCTGGCTTCAACCTTGCCAAGCTACACAACTCGGAAAACTTTTGTACTATAACCAACGTTAACTGTTCATAACTCAGAAAACTTTCGCACTACAACAAGCTAACTTTCAAAGAGTACACTTACTCTATTTTCATACATGGACCGTACTACAACAAGCTAACTTTCAAAGAGTACACTTACTCTATTTTCATACATGGACCGGCCTTTCCATCAATTCGAAAGGAAGAACAAGAAAGAAATTTAGCAAGAACTCATATGTAATATATATCACAAAGGATTTACAAAGGGTGGATGAAAACTACAAGAAAATTCTAGGATGACTCTAAGGTTTTTTCAAGATGATTTTCTGATTTTTTACAAGGCAATTTTTCGATGATTACAAGATGATCCTACAACTACTACATGTCCTCCTTTATATAGGACTAGGAGGTTATTACAAGACAAACATTCTAGATAAAGCAAACCTATCTTACATGGCAAACTTATCTACAAGCGGGTCCTTCTTGGCATGTGAAGGACTTTAGGCAAACCACTAAAAACACTTGAAAGCATGTGAACGGGTTGAAATATACATGGTGTAGCATGTGAAAGCATGTGACGCCATGTGACTCCATTGTGTTGCATGTGAAGAAGCATGTGGAGGCATGTGAAAACAAGTGAAAACAAGGTGAAAAGGGGGCCCGCATAGCATGGAAAGATGTGGAAATTTGTCTAGGCATGGGTAGGATATGTTTAGAGAGTTTTTGGATGATTATGGTAGGAAAAC
This sequence comes from Nicotiana obtusifolia, assembly GCA_002018475.1. Classification (NCBI taxonomy): domain Eukaryota; kingdom Viridiplantae; phylum Streptophyta; class Magnoliopsida; order Solanales; family Solanaceae; genus Nicotiana; species Nicotiana obtusifolia. Next base: position 383 of record MCJB01051620.1, on the reverse strand, counting down.
AACAAGAAGTAGGGCCCGGCTAGTTATGGAAAGATGTGGGAATTTGTTTTGGCATGGGTAGGATATTTTTGAGGATTTTTTGATAGGTAATGGAGGATTAAGGTGGGCTTAGCAAGGATTAATGAAATTATCCTTTATCGATCACTGAATTGCCTTCTAGGCATCTTTTCGAGGACCTTGTGAAATAGTGTCTGGAACTTGACGGTTCTTCACTGCTAGGTTCCTCTCCCGCCGGACTGAGAGATCTAATCCGTAGCCTTAATCTGGAAATATCATTAGTGATTTTCTCTCGGATGACTTCATAGGGTATTTGATATTCTTTTGCTGCTTCTCGGACTCTTTCCCAGTGAGGATGGGTACTGGTATAATTCCAGCTAGCCCAT
>MCJB01051619.1:191148-209374 GCA_002018475.1 Nicotiana obtusifolia | reverse complement strand
GGTTAAGAACATGCTTTCTTCAATTCTTTTCTAATCTAAGCGTAGTTTTCCCAAACATAGCATAGATAATTGATAGAACTCAATTGATGGCCAAAAAAATTAAGCAATTAGGCATAGAATTGAAGAAACAACCATATGAACATGAACTATAAACAAGAATTTGTCAATTTCGAACCACAATATTCATGGCTAATCACAACCCCAGAACAAGGGGTGATTAGCCACTCATGTTCAACACAATCAAAAGATAGAGTATTGAAAAACTAATAAAAATACTAGACAGAGATGAAGACGGATGATTGATTGCTTTTGTCCGATGTTCCCTAGCGTTCTAGACTCCAAAATCACGTTCTTCTCCTTCCTATTGGGTTTGGAGGTGTTTATATAGGAGTTGGGAAGGGTTGGGGTCGACTTAGTGGACTCCTAGACGGATTAGGACGAACTCCCGAAGTCGGCGCCCTGGCTGGCGCCAGGCGCCCCCAGGGCGCTGCAACCAGTAACTTCTTGCTGCCTCCAGCGCCACAGGTGGCGCCAGGCGCTGCCTGTGGCGCCCAATGCCTCTTGGTCCGTTTTCGTCTAGTTTTGGCTCGTTTCTTGCCCGTTTCGCCCGCAATTGCTCCCGACTCATTCCTACACATAAGAATACATTATATTAACATGAATCGAAGCAATTAAAATCCCAATTTCATAAAACAAGAGCCAAATATGAGATGATTTACATAGAATTTTACATCTTTTATGCCAAACATCACATAGCATGTTTGATAAATGTCATATATATTGTGTCTACATATATGCCTTGACCAGGAAAAGCATAAAAGGTTTTGGACGCCTATTTTAAAACATCTTACAACCTAATGTTACTTTGGAGTTTGGCTAGTGCAAAACAATTGATCAACAAAACGGAAATAGATAAAGGAAAATGAAGTTTCATATTTATTGACGTTTGGAGTTGTATCCATGCGCTGAAAATATCAGTGCTGACTGTTATTGACATCAAAATTGTAGTAATAGTTTGAGAAACTTCAATGGAAAAGCCTCTAGTGAATAACTGTTAGATTTAAGTTATAGATATCCATAAGCAGAACAAATTACCTCATTAAACTTCACATAGCATGTTTGATATATGTCGTATATACTGTATCTACATATATGCCTTGACCAGGAAAAGCATAAAAGGTTTTGGATGCCTGTTTTAAAACATCTTGCAACCTAATGTTGCTTTGGAGTTTGGCTAGTGCAAAACAATTGATCAACAAAATGGAAGAAGAGAAAGGAAAATAAAGTTTCATATTTATTGATGTTTGGAGTTGTATCCATGCGCTGAAAATATCAGTGCTAACTGTTATTGACATCAAGATCATAGTAATAGTTTGAGAAACTTCAATGGAAAAGCCTCTAGTGAATAACTGTTAGATTTAAGTTATAGATATCCACAAGCAGAATAAATTACCTCATTAAACTTCACATAGCATGTTTGATATATGTCGTATATACTGTATCTACATATATGCCTTGACCAGGAAAAGCATAAAAGGTTTTGGACGCCTGTTTTAAAACATCTTGCAAACTAATGTTGCTTTGGAATTTGGCTAGTGGAAAACAATTGATCAACAAAATGGAAGAAGAGTAAGGAAAATAAAGTTTCATATATGTTGACGTTTGGAGTTGTATTCATGCTGAAAATATCAGTGTTGACTGTTATTGACATCAAAATCGTAGTAATAGTTTTAGAAACTTCAATGGAAAAGCTTCTAGTGAATAACTGTTAGATTAAAGTTATAGATATCCACAAGCAGAACAAACTACCTTATTAAACTTCACATAGCATGTTTGATATATGTCGTATATACTGTGTCTACATATATGCCTTGACCAGAAAAAGCATAAAAAGTTTTTGACGCCGGTTTTAAAACAACTTGCAACCTAATATTGCTTTGGAGTTTGGCTAGTGAAAACAATTGATCAACAAAATGGAAGAAGAAAAAGGAAAATAAAGTTTCAAATTGCTGGAAGTATACTGATCCTAGAGAGTGCCTATAGAAGCCTCTAATTTTAACCCATTTGTCTCCTAAAAGACATTCAAAATAAATCCAGTAGCTTCAGAAGATGAGTGAGAAAATTAGGTTTCAACTAATAACCAAGATTAGCAGTAAGTATAATCCAACCAAAGAAAAGAAAGGACCAAAACAGTTTTTCCTACGGTATAGTCAAAAGTCTATTTGAACTGTTATCTAATTACTGCGCTAGATAAGTCTAATGACATAGGAAAGAGAAACTTCGTTTTACTTTTTCCTGTGTAAGTTTAAAGGAAACTTAGATTTCAGGAGAACCTCCAAAACAACAGTGTTCCATAGACCAAAATAAGATCAAATATTACGACTTATCAACTTTCTGCCAGCTAATTGTCCCATCATAAGATGCCCCAGTCCCAATTCTTTCGGCAAAATGTTAAAATTATTATATTGAATCATACGTATTACCCATCGAAGGATAAGCCCAACCCATCAAAGTCTTTATATAACCCACTTGAATGCCACAACTAATTTTCTATCTGAAAATAAATTTAAACCATCAACATCAAATTGATTATTATACTTTAAGTTTAAGGAACATTCAAGATCAAAGCAATATTCTATTAAATTTCCATCATCTAGTGATCTTAATTTTTACTGCTAAATAAAAAATTAAATATATTTTCATATGCTTCGAATTGTTCAAATCTATTTGAAGTGAAAAAAATAACCCTGTCTACTATGTATAAAGTAATCAATTCCAAAGAACTCTTCGAAAGATTTTGAGATTTTACTATCAACATTCTCATCAAGTTGTTACTTCCTATATATCATAGGTTTCTTACGAAACTCGAGTTCAATATTCATTCCAACTGCAATTTTCTTAACAGAAATCATAGCAGTTGCAAATCTTTCTTCTCTATGCTTAATGTTAGAGAAAGAAATTAAATTTTTTCACTTCACATAACATTTAAACTTATACATAGCCTATTAAGTGTAACAAAAAATAAGACCCCATAAATGTGGGGCCTAATGCTTTACTTGCTTTATGAATGGGCCGCCCGTGTCTTCTACAAATGAATTTGAGAAGACTTCCCCTCGCATTTTCAATGCCATACGTATAGTTAGCAAAATATTTTTCAAATATCCTATATTTGTGTTATAAGGATAGATACTTATACTATGAATCACCTACAGAAAAAGAGATGGAATAGGAAATTATTTAGTTATTTCAGGCATATCGTCAAGCACCTTACTTTTTCTTCCCGTTTAAGTAGACCTTTTTGTCCAGATGGAAAATTAAAGTGCTTGGCGATTTTGCAGTTTGTGCACCTGAGAAGAAAATTTCCATAGAAGAGTTTGAACGAAATAACCACATGGATACACAAAATCAAATCAAAACAATTTGATAAAAAGAGGAAAAACAGATGAATCAACAAACCAAAATCTTATAAATTGAATTAAGAAGAAAAATAAAGCACAAATGCAAATATAACTTTATAGAAAAATGAAAATTCTAAATCAATAGTCTATAAAAAAAAATAGAATAAAATGTTTACTGCTCACCAAAAAAGAAAAGAGGAAAATTTAGTAGAACTCGAAAATCTTCTCTTCCTCCATTTTCATGCTTTTTGAATCTATGTCGTCTATCAGAATGCATGTGTACGTTGGAGAGTGTAGCCGTAGCTACACGTACAAAGAAACCCCGCAGGATAATTAAACAAAAAAAGTTGAGTACCTTAAAAAAAGCCAAATTTAACAAAATGGAAAAGGGCAAACAAACAAAGGAAAACATCAAAGACGAAATACTAACCAAAACATTGTAAATCTCAAGGAAAATATATTTAGTTCGAGAAATTCAACCCACTTATATGAAAAGTGAAAGAATCAAAAAGACCCAAACAAAACTTTTTATTGTCATAGACAGATAGAGGTAAACACAATATGTATATACAAGTATTGGATATGGTTTGACCCTTTCAGTAGATGAGATCGCCCATGTTGAATTCTTTGAAGAAAAACACTTAACAATGCTGCTATTCATCTGCCAACTCTAATCTCTACTCAAATTTGAAAATTTTAAATTTGAAATGTAATAGATAGTTAAAAGAAAATGGAGTAAAATCACTTAACAATAAATTTGAAAGAATCGAAGGAATTAGGTAAATAGGTAAAGAAATTCAGTGAGAAAAAGAGAAACGTTAAAATACACGTGTTTGCTTAATACAGTACACGCGTCATGAAGATCCAGGGTTGTTCGTACAACTTTTACTACTACTACTTGTACCATTGCTACATGCAGTGTTCGTCCACCCTTAACCACTTATATATAGCAGAAATTTAGAAAATTTATTAATTATATATAATTATTTATTTACTAACGTAAAAATTAAGCGAACTATGAATTTAACAATAATTTCAAAATTCATGAAGTTCTAAATCCTGACTCTGCCGTTTTGCAGATTGGCATTAATTTGTGAGGATTTGGTTGTGATAATATAGCTCATCAGAACTGCCAGTTGGCTTTATACAGCGTGTTTGGATGGTTGTTATTCATTGTATCGTATTGTATTATTATACCAAAACAATATTTTTTTTGATTGTTTTATTAAAATTGGTTGTATTGTATTATTAAATCTATTATTTCGGAACAATGAAAAGTCTTATTTTTTTAAATAATAAATTTGGTGTGGTGGGATTGTTTCCTATTTTCCTTTCCAATTATGCCCTAACTTATTACTCCATAATTCTATTTTACTATTTACTTTTTTTTTTATTTTAACTCCAAATCTGCCACCTATAACCTACTTTGTCTTCGTCCCTTTTTATTCCAAAACGCCTGCCGCTTCCAACTCCAACGTAAAATTGTTAATTTGTTAGAATTTGCATGAATTTAATTGCTTAATCTATTTATAAGACGTATTTGATGATAAATTAATAGAAAATAATTTTCTTAAATTATTATTTTTTGTCGTGAATATTACCATTTTCAAACTACATTAAAACATAAACCTAAAGAGCATCCACGTATTGTTGGCACAGTAGGTCTCGCAATCTAATTACAAATTTGTTTAATGAAATCCTTGCACCTCCTAGCAAGCTTTCCCTTCCTGTACATTTGAATCCTTTCTAAACTATACTCTTTATCTGATGTATTACAAAATTCCTACTAACTCTCTATTTTCTAAAAAAATAAGTTCTTATTCTGCCAAATATTATATATCACAGCCCCTACCACAGCAGGCGTCGCTTCCTTCCTGAATTTACTCTATTTTCTGTGCGTTATCTATAGCTATACTCTTTAAAAAATAAGTTTTCTTAAATTATTTCTATGCGTAATTTTTGATAAATTTAATATTTAAATAATTGAAAATATTTTAGTAAAATTTATCAGTTATAGTACAGTACGGTACGGTCAAACCAAACAGCAAAATATTATTTAACAACTGCAAACAATAAAATCTATCCAAACATTGTATTTATAAAACGATACAATATAATACAACACAATACAATACATTATAAAATGACCGGTAACAACCATCCAAACAAATTGTTAGGATATGCAGCCTAATGTAAAAATGATTTTACTTTAGCTTATTTTGGAAAAAATCACAGAGTGTTAATTTGTTTTTCAGATTTGAACTCAAGATTTTTATTATATAGTTTTTTTTTATTTTTTGATTGAATCGTAACTTCTAGATTTTGGTTGCTCGCATATCCTTCTCCTTTTTGGTTTTAAATTTTATAGGGAAATTATTCCTATATCTTGTGTAACAAAATTACATTATAAGTAATATATTATCATATTATAATTTACAGCAGAAAACTTCTTTTTATTTTGCATAGCAGCTTTACTACGCATAATATATTTCAAATAGATATAATGTTACTGTGTCATTACTTACAACCCCACTCGACAAAACAGAATCCAACTAATTTTATGTAAAGTTTGTGTAACGCAATTATTTTCAGTTTATCGGAAGTTTTAGCATAGAAAGCAGGGGTAGTTGGCGAGGTGATCTCTTTTTAAATTTGAATTGGCCAAGTGACCTTCAAGTTTTAATTATTGTAGGATTGACCTTCATGCTTAATTAATGATTAAGTGGAATTATAACGAATGGAGGAAGTTGAATTTTTATCCTTAAAGTTTCAGTTATTACACTTTGGTCCTAACCTATAAAAATGTAATATTACCAGATTTAGAAGAAAAAAAATCCCATCCCTTCCCGCCTCATCTGCCGCCCCAATCCCCATTTCCCATGGCTGATTCCTCTATTGCAGCTTGTTTTTATTGCATTCAACACATAGAGGTCGTCTCCCTTCTTCCTCATTCCTCTCAAAGCTTCATTCTTTTGATTTATCATTTATTTTGAAGAAATTGACAAATTGAGAATTTTTCGGATCTGTCGAATTTGGGGAAAAAATTGGTGGTATATTGGATTGGTAATTCATTCCATGTGGTATATTGTGTACCTCCTTCATCTGGTAGGTGTTTTCATCTCATCTTCTTCATCATTGTTAATTTGGATTTCTGTAAAAATAATTTGCACAGTGCTCGATCATTAGAGTACAATAAACCACTATTAGAATAGACCACTCATTCACTATAGACTGATGGAGATTATATATTAGTATGCGGTCTATATTCTGGTGACTGGGTTGAGGGGCCAATTACTTGGAATTGGAATTCCTATACAAATGGCAGCTCTGAGATTGAGCTTTGGGGATGGATATGCTTCCTCCATTTATGATCATTCCTCTCCGTTCTATAAGGTTTCAACATATTTGACTGCATATGAAGGAACCATTCACGCAATCCCTAAAGAAGAGAAATAGGTGGTGCCTGACGAGATTCAATCCACAAAAATACTTCCACCCGATTTCGAGCCTACAAAAGGTAGAAGGAAGTTCGAAAGATGGCCAAGCATTTTAGAACCTACTTCTTCTGGCAGCAGGAAAAAAGGCAAAATAAAGATTCCATTTGCAAAGAACTTGGCCACAAGAAAACAACTTGTAAATTATTGTTGCGGTATTCTTGGTCTTTTAGCTACTGGTGTTGTAATAAAGATAATTAACTCTGTTAATATTCTAGACTTGTCGTTTCTACTAGACTTGTTGTTTCTACTATCAACTGTTGCATTGTACATCAATTATTATTTTATGGCAATCACCAGCATTGTCTATTGCAGACCTATGATCTAGAGTCAACCCTCCCTTATTTTAAGGAGTTATGTGACCAAGTTGTCTCATAGACTATTGTTTTATTGTCAACCACCCATATTGTCTATTGTAGACCTATGATCTAGAATCAACCCCCTTATTTTAAGGAGTCATGTGACCAAGTTGTGTCATAGACTACTATTTTAGAATCAACCACTCACATTGTCTATTGTAGACTTATGATCTAGAATCAACATCCTTATTTTAAGGAGTCATGTGACATACTTATTTCGCATTTTACTATCAAACCCCTTACTCTATCTTCAACCACCTGTAATCAACCAATGTTCTATTGTAAATCCACATCGATATTTTCACTTTAACCAAAACTTGTTGTGCTGGTTTAGGTAGTCTATTGACAACCACTGGTTTAGGTAGTTAATTTATTGTCTAATGTTAATAATAGCTAGCAGCCAATATGAAAAGAACTTGTCTGATTAATTGAAATAATCAAATATGCCGATTCAAAGCATCAATTAGTTTCTCAAAATAGCCCAATCACTTAACAGAGAAATGCCTCTGAAGCCAAGTCCAAGCATGGACGCCATTTTCATCAAGGAATCACTGGATAGGCTTATCCGAGAGATCAAAGAAGACAGGGTGAGGCAAGAGAGGAACATTCCCCGTATAGCACGCATGTTGCAGATTCTCTTCATAGGGCTGGTGCAAATATTGTCCACTATGTTAGCCCAGGAAATTCTCCTTCCCGTGATTTTTCTCCCCCTACAGTTTAATTTTTTTCTTTAGCTAATGGAAAAAAAATGTATGCTGATGTGAGGGGAGTTATTTAGTAAAAATATTTAACTTAAGTTTTTGTCTTTTTTATTTTATGTCCTGTTTTTTTTAATCTTTGTTGCGCTGTTTTCTATTTTTATCCTTTGGTTGTTTTTTTTCCATTTGACAACACTTAAGTGCAAAATGGCCCCAAAATGAAATAAAGAGGTTCCAATAGAAACATACAACTCAAGGGATATAAATTTCAGTCTGCCAAATATTTGAATTTCCCATCAATGAATTGAAAATTTCACAACAGTTTTTGAATAAACCTACAGTATATAGTCTACCCCACCGGTGGTCTATAGATCCATTGTAAATGTAAACTAATAGAATTTCATAGTAAATAATTAAGAACGGTATATCCGTCATAAATTGGACAGACATAGGGGTACTTCCTCGATTATTAGTTGTTTGTTAGTATAAAGTATTAATCTAGTTACCTTAAAATCAAAAAATTATAATTATTTGTGAATAACTTAAACTTGTAAACATCTAATTCAATAAATTGCAAACTTTGAATTGGATAAAATGGATTACTATAACATATCGATTATATCGGTATCAACATAAGCCTATAATTGGTGAAAATAATTTTTATTATATAGTCCATTAATATTATTACAACATAATGTTAAGGCAATATATACAATTTGAAGACTAAATACCTATTATAATCGATCATAGCATTACTTAATATCAACACATGTTGATATTAGAGCCCAATATTCAATATACAACATTCATACTTAAAGGCATTACTTGTTGACAATACTTCACTAGGCAATACTTTTATACTTATAGGTCTTGCTTCTTGAGTTAATACATGTTCTAGCATGACCAACTTTGAATGGTATGAAATAAACCGCCATGTATAATACCTTTAAAATTTTCCATGATGTTTAATAAGATATTAAAACGTTACAAAATAAATTAAAAAAAATCAAGACCGAATGTGGTGTAATCTTATTTTAGTGAATTCTCAACCATTAGTTTACCCTCGACCGTAATAGGAGTTGAGGATGATACCTCGAGTTGACACTCGCCCATTAAGGAAGTTTATTGATTTATGTTGAATGTCTAGAGTTGGGGTTTAAGATTGGGGTTAGGGTTCAGGGTTTATAGACTATTAAAGAAGTTTATCAGCGACTACTGGTTGATGGAAGATAACTCGTGATGTGTTAAAATCACCCATTTGACCCATTTAAAATTACCCATTTGACCGGCCCTGTGAGTAAAATAAAATTGATCACACTTCAACCATATTTTTTTGACCCGCTCAAATTAACCCATTTGACCAAAAAAAAATTGATCACAGTTCAACCCTAAATTTTAGTTCCCGAAAATATTACTCAAACAATTGAAGGAAAATGAGTCAAGGGTCGAGTGCATCCTTTGGGTCGAGAAAGAATTATCACTGCAGCATGACTGCCAATCAATTTACAGCTACAACCCCGGTGAATGTTGGTTGGCCTTTCTCAAAAGTTTCCAAAATTAAGTTTTCTCAAAATGTTCCAAAACCAAGTATTATTGACCTTATCAGCAGTTTTAAGTGTGAAAAGAACGCTCTTAAGCGTGAAAAGATCGTTCTGTAGATGAAGGTGGCTGAACTTGAAAATATATTAGCAATGGGTGTTCATGAGGAAGATGATGAGTGATGATAGAGGGATTGAACTGGAGGGAGGGCATACTCCTATAAATTGTACAGTTGAAAGGATAGTTAAGATGAATGAAATGAGGCTCAATAAGTGGGTAATGCTCTTGTGCATCGTTGTCTGATTTGTGGCAGCTTGGATGATGAAGTGAGAAGGAGTACATTGGTTTTTTATTGGTAGGAATAGTTCAATTATTGTAAGTTTGTTTTGTTGGAAGTATTTTGGATCATGTAATGTTGTACTGATGTAATGTTAAATTTGTTGAAGTTATTAAACGCTACCTTGAGTCTATTACGCAACCAAATAGCTAGTTTATTGATGGACCCAGTGTCTATTACGCAACCTCTGGGTTATGCCTAATGCAATGTTAAATTTGATCAAGTTATAAGTACTAGACACATTTTCTACTATGCAACCAAGTAGCTAGTTTATTACTAGACACATTATCTACTACGCAACCAAGTAGTTGTCTGTTGTTATATAATAAGGAAGTGCTACGGAAACAAAAATTACAACATCAATAATTAATAAATAGCAAGGCAGTTTCATTACATAGAGGTAGATGCAAATATCATAAATTACTATAAGTTCACCCAAAATGAATTTGTCCCATAACCAACACAACTTGAAATTTCAATTATAAAACTAAGAAGGGACCATCCTTCCCCTGAATAACTCCATTCGCTTGTTATTAAGTTGATCCAGCGGCGTATCAACTAACAGGAAGTCAATAACCTTCACTGCATATGCTCCACTGCTTTCACTAAAATAATCAAAGACACAATTAATTATTAAAGAAACCAGAAGAATGAGTAAAATATAATGGATGACACATTTAATTTACCTTTGCTTAATGGCTGGCACATCCATAATACGCTCCTAGGACCATTTCTTGGTAAGCACATCTTGGCCTAAGTCTGCAAACTGGCCAGTTTTCATCAAAATCCTAGACATCAAAATCTTCTGCACCTGAAGCTTCATCATTACTGTCATTTTCTTATTCAATAAGTGTTTTTTCAGAATCCTATTCTTCCATTTGAGTTTGTGCTACATTTATGTCCAAGTCTTCTTCCTCCTCCTCATCTACACCCTCTAATGCTAACCTACTTGAAACAGATTTTTTACTAACAGGTATGTCCTCGTCAACTAATCTAGACTTTGATCTTGTTCTTTTTTTTACTGAAAAACTTTGATGGCTCTTTATTCTTTTTTCTCCTTATCACGCTTAGAAATATTAGCATTTCCTTTGCTAGGGAAAGCTTTAGAAGTATCTACTTTTTGTTTTTTAGTAGCAGTTTTTGAAGGCTCGGCAATTGCTTTACTTAGCGATGCTTCTTTTTCTGCATTTTCTTCCCTGTTTAAAGGCTTTGAAGGCTGTGAAGGCTATGAAGGTTGTGAAGGCTTTGTCAAAGGAATATGTTTCTTAGTAGCTGATTCCCTCCTCATGTTACCTACATGAAAATATGCAATATCACCTTTAATAATTTTAAACTTATGATCATAATAAGAAAAATAAGCCCCAACTGCAGCAAACATCTATGACCAAAAAATAATCAATCACAGGTTTATCAATAAACATTAGGTCGGCAGTTATGACGAAATTCTAATATACAGAACACAGAGATAGTCCAAGAAGTAAATATAACTACACACTCCATATAAGATATGGTTATTCACAACCCAATCGATCTTGAACATGAACATGAACGAATCACTCTATAAAATCCGAAATAAAAAATGTAACAAACAAAAAAAGAAGAATTTAGGATTTACCAATATTGATGCGTTCTAAGCTTTAATACAGTGTATGATGGGTCTATAGAGACGATTACACCCAAAATCGAAGCTTGATTCTTATCTCGTCCCACCGGAAACCACCTTGGCCAATGGGGTTGAGTGACAGAGAGAAAAGAGAGCAGAGAGAGTAGAGGGATAAGAGAGAAATTGGGCGGAAGAAATGAGAAAGGTATAATATTTTTTAAACTTTATATATGACCCACAAGTTTTTAAAATATTAAAAAGTTCCCGTTCACCCTAACCCACTCATTTAACCATTTTTCGACCCAAAAGAAATTGAGAAAGAAAATAGAAGGTCACTTGACCAATTCAAGTGTTGACGAGGTCTTCTTGACAATTCCTCTCTAGAATGCATGTAATTCTTTCGTACCACTCAATTTCTTTAATTTTACTCTTACATAAACAACAAATGAAAATGTTAAACGGAAACTTCAAAACATTATAAAAGTACATCTATCGACTAGCTAGGAGTACGAGGCAAGATCCCCTCGAATGATACATTCTTGATAAGACATGAAGGAAGCTCCATTGCTAGGTTTTTATATGTGTTTGATACAAGAATGTACTAAATTTCCTTTTAAATTGAAAGTCTTGATTATTGCTTAGTGTATTTTGGCCTTCTTTCTTTGTGCATCGTTGTTCTATGTAGTAGGGAGAGCCATTAGTGAGACTATGCAGGTATCACGATCCAAAATACTATCAAGTCGTGATGGCACCTAAACCAAATCCTCTAGGCAATTAGCCAACTAACATAAAATATTATCCAACCCGAAGATCATCAACAAATACAAAAATAAAAGAATACAAATTTAGATACAACTACCCTAAAATTCGGAAGAACAAATCATGAACTATGATTTAAAATTGGCAAGAAGAAATACATCATCTGTTTGGAAGTTACATAAATAGAAATATCAATCCTATACTACCATGAAGAAGTTGATAGTAGATGGATGGAACGTTGTAGTCTTCAATGCTCGTCCTCAAACTCTGCAGCTGCTTCGCTCCAAATATCTGCATGCAAGATGCAGAAGTATAGTATGAGTACAACCGACCTTATATACTCAATAAGTATCTTGATTAACCTCGGTGAAGTAGTGGCGAGGTTATAAGTCAAAATTAAAATACATATGCAGTTTATAAGCATAAAAAATAACACAAAAAAAAAAAACAAGAAACAAGTCATGAAACAATAAACATCAACGATACGGTACACTTTGAAGGAAAAAAATGACAACACACTTTTCTAACATTCCAGGTCAAAGACATTTACTCATATACCAAATCCATATATAGAAGAAGATATACATCCAGTAGCACTAACTCAACAATTTTTACATGAATATGGGAGTCTTTACATGAATAAAGTCAAGTTCTATTAATTACCGATAACCATATACGAATACCCTTGCATGAGCCATGTGTCAGGGTGAAAGGGAATCTTGCTTTACATCAACCTAACCCCTTACAAGTGTCTAACGGTTCATTAACTAGTATCATGCGTATGTAAGGAGATATATGAAAGCATATGGAGGAATGCGCATATAGGTTACAAGTATGAATACATAGTTATACATATTACATGTCAACAACTCAAGTCAACAAATTACATTATTGTTGCAGGAGGAAACCCGATTCGATCAAAATGTTATTATGGTGTATAACTCGATCCTATGGCCTGATTGTGTGGTATGCACCCGGTCCAATTATAATATTATACAGCGAAGCAGCTAATCTTATTGTATCAATCAGCACGAAAACAGTAACAACCAAATCAACAAACCATCAAGGTAACCATAACAATCAAGGTGGAAGGTATATATATATATATATATGTAGTAACAAAAAAATTGAAGGCATATACGTAACGGTAACAAACTAGGTTGCATGCACAAGTATAACAAAAAAAATTAATTAGAAGATAAATATGTAACAGTAATAAACCAAGTGAGAAGTATAGATATAAAGGTGACAAACCAAGTAAAAAATATAGATGGGATAGTAACAAACCAAGTATGAAATATAGATGTAACGGTAACAAACTGAGTAGGAAACATAGATGTGATAATAATAAACAAAATATGTAACATAGATGCAACGATAACAAACCAAGTAGGAAACATAGATGTGATAGCAACAAACAAGATAGAATAGCATGTAGGAGCAGCCAAGGAGAATGCATGTATGTATCTAAGAAACATATTAATATAACATAAAGTTCAACTCTCATCCTCTCCGTACGAAGACAATCAACGTGCCAATCTCATATCAAACCGCACCAAATATCCGTCATGCCAATACCATATCAATCGCACGGAAATACCCATCGTTCCAAATATTGGTGTAAGACCCCAATCATAATCTTTAGTATTAATAAAGAATCTCAAGTAGCACAAGAATAACAGGAATAGATATGTGCTCGTGATATAAAGCATGACTACAGTCAAATCAAGTATATCAACAATTTAATGAATCATGCGCATTGAACGCCTAAGTGTGATTTCTAGCATGGATAATTGCACTCATTTAATTTTAGAAGCAAATGAAACATGAGTCAAGAAGAACACAAAGTTCAACAAGGCACAAAAAATATCTAATCTACCCCAAACATGAATAACCCTAGCACATGCATATATGCTTGTCACCTCGCATATGCGTCACCCCCACATGTAGAAAATCAGATCATTTATTAAAAAAAAATTTCTCAAACCAAAGCTAGGTGCAAGACACTTACCTCATTGCGTCACAAATTCAATAACCCAATGCCACTTTTCTTAGAAGTACTCCTCAAAACGATCAAAATCTAGTCAAATATTATCTAAGAAAATAAAATAATGCTAAAAGAAATATTATGAATTAATAAAGGTTTAATCTTGATGAAAACCCAAAAGTCAATAAAAAGTCAACGGACCCACATGGTCAAAATCCGAAACCATGACTAAATCTCAATGACTCATAAACCCGAGTCCAAATATATAATTAGTTACAAGATTTGGCCTCAAATTGAGGTCCAAATCCCCAAAATTAGCTCTTTAAGTTCAAAGCCAAAAAGTCATTTTTTACACTTTAAATCCTAGATTTAGGGATTAAAATATATGAGGAATTATGATAGATAATCAAAACTAAGTTAAAAATATTAATCTTAAATTTTAGGGTAAAAATCCCTCCAAAAGCCGGCTCCTCCCGAGGTCTAGGTCTTAAGAATGGTGAAAATGGCCAAATTTTCAATTTCCAGCATTTAATATTTGTTGTCAGGGCCTCTTCATTGTGATCATGATCCAGCTCTTGTGTTCGTAAAATCCAGTGTTTGGAAGCATCGAGTTTACGACACTGGCGTCGCGTTCGCGAGGTCAATTCCCTCTAAAGCTTCATGTTCGCATGGCTAGCCCCCCTCCCCACAACCTTCGCATTCGCAACCTTCTTCTCGCGTTTGCGAAGAAGGAATCCCAGCCCAAAATGCTCGCAGCTGCAATGTTGACCGAAATGGTCTGAAACAATGCCAAAACTCACACGAGCTTTTTGGAACCCCTTCCCATCATTTCAACATATCTATACACCTAACACGAACTCGCTCGTAAGCTCAAAACATTAAAAACAATATTAAAAATTAATAATTAAGCATCAAAACTCAAAGATTCAAATGTTCATGAACTCAAATTTCTAACTTTCAACTATAATGCCGAAACGGCCTCGGATCACCCAAATCCAAAACAAAACCAAGCATACTACACGTCTAAAATCTTCCTATGAAGCTAACGGAACCATCAAATCACCAATCTGAGATCGTTTCCTCACAAGTCAAATATTGGTCAACTTCGTTAACGTAAAGCTTCCAAAATGAGAATTCTTCTTTCGAAACACTTCTGAGCGTCCCGAAGATCAAATCCAACCGCACATGAAAGACATAAAATATCAAATGAACCTACTCAAATTCTCGACTCGCAAAAAGAGCAGTTGAGCTCAAAACGGTCAATTGGGTCGTTACATTCTTTCCCACTTAAATATATATTTGTCCTCAAACGTGCCAAGAGTTGTTTCAAAACTATCAAATATCTTAATAAACTCATCATATACATTCCCACCAATGATCTCATGTCACCCCTTACATTCCAGTCTACTAATACTTCTCAACTGAAGATCTTCTCTCTCAACCCCCGCTTGTAAGCCTTCAAACTCAAGTTCAACATCCGGAACTTCCTTTCAAAACCTGATTCTCAGAAGTACCTCTACTGTATCGACCTCCATAAATTCTACCAAGTCATAAATGAATTATCGAAATACAACCACACGATACATCATATCTTATTCACATCTTTGGCCCCACCTCTTGGTCATAACACTACTCGTAGCCAAACCTATTACCAGTCAAATGCCCTAACTCAATAGATTCTCATTAGAATCCTTCACAATATTTCTAATGATAAAAACCCGTAGAAACTTGTAGCCGCTCATCATATCAACAAGTAATGGAGTTCTCGCTTCCGATACGCTGCTGCCAAATTCTGAGTTGTTCAATGGTATTCTTCTTCTAAATATATTCTATCCGAATCCGATCACGCTAATTCTAAATCCTCTAACTTCATCTCACCCAGTAAAAGCTTCTCAATCGACAATTCACTCCAAATGTCACATGGAACCTCATACGATGCAATAAGTACACCATATAAGTAATAACCCGAGCACGATGAATAATAGTAAGAAAATAAAATAGGAGAACTATAAGGTGAGGCTAACAAATATGGCAAACAAATCGTAATCGTATGAGCCATTTCTGCAAAGGAGAACCAACGTACATGAAATAAGCACCATGAATCACATCCAAACATAGTACCATTGCAATGTGCAACCCAATCCAATATGATACTTGCAGTGTGCAACCCGATCTAAACGTATCAATCCACATGGAAACGCCCGGGGAACGATAATTCTCATATTCACCAAACACATGTGCATCAATATCAAGTAAGTCAGAGTACATAAATATAACTATGGGGAGATGAATAAGCATAATTCACTATGAAAAAAGTAAGCACAACTAAAGTATAATAAGCAAATCAACATTTCAAGAGTCATCTCGCTCATATGTTGCCACAAGGCCTAAACATGACCACAACATATGTGTGAATAATCAATCAGTCTCACAATCCATCATAGTATAAGAGAATAACACATGAAACAGACCAGAGCATGAATAAGACTAATTCCACCCGATGACACATTCATAGTAAATTGTAACGACCCGACCAGCCGTTTTGAGCTTTAAGGTTCCGTTCAGTGGTTCAAGTTCTTGAATGACTTCATGTTGTGTATTATGACTTACGTGCATGGTCGTATTGTATTTTCAAATGATTTGGAATAAATTTGGATGAATGATTCTCATCTTAGAAGCTTAAGTTGAAAATATTGACTAAGGTATGACTTTTGGGAAACGACCCCGTAGCGGTGTTTCAATGGCTCTGATAGGTTTGTATTGTGATTTTGGACTTGGGCGCATTCCCGGAATTGAATTCGGAGGTCCGTATGTTGATTTTTGTTGTGTTGCCGAAAGTTGGGAATTTAAAGGCTTAGAATTGTTACAAGTTTGACTGTAGGTTGACTTCATAGATATCGTGTTTGGATTTCTATTTCAGGACTTGGAAGAAGTCTGTTTTGTCATTTGGAACTTGGCCACAAAGTTTGACGTCATTTCGAGTTGATTTGATAGGAATCAGACGCGCGGTTGTGTTTTTAGAAGTTCTTAAGTTTCATATTGAATTCATGTATTTTGAGGTCCAATTCGTGATTTCGGATGTTATCTTGATGATTTGATTGCGTGAGCGAGTTCGTGTTATATTTTTAGACTTGTGTTGATGTTTGGTTTGGAGCCCCGAGGGATCGGGTGAGTTTCGGACGCGTTACAGAGTGTTTGATAGAGTGTGAGTTCTGCTGGTTTTTGCACAAATGCCTCAGATCTCGCATTTGCAAGTTTTTTTATCGCAATTGCGATGTTCACTGTAATCTGCTAGGTTTGCATTTGCGAACAAAGGGTTCGCAATTGCGATGGATGTTGGGAAAGCTTGATTCGTATTTGCGATCATCCTGATCGCTTTTGCGAAGTGTCTTATGTTAGCAATTGCGAACACAATATCGCATTTGCGACTATAGTAGAGGTGTGAGGGACTTCGCTTTTGCGATTGTTTCTTCGCATTTGCGAACATAGGTCACAATTGCGATACTTGCGACTGGACATAAGAGATGAGGGACGGGATTTTGGTCTCATTTTTATATTTTGGAACCCTAGACTCGGTAGGAGGCGATTTTGAAGAGGAAATTTCATCTACAATCATTGGGTAAGTTATTTTTGTTCAATTTCCAACTATTTTACATGATTATATGTGAGTTTTAACATCAAAATTGAGAGTTCAAAGTGAAAAATTATGAAAGTTTGTCAAGTTTTGAAAAATAAGAATTTGAGTTTGAGAGTCGATTTGGACTCGTATTTTGAAACTAATCACATATATGAACTGGGGGGGTCATGGATAGCCAGAATCTACCATTGGACCCGAATTCTGACCGGACGAGCCCCGGGTTGACTTTTGAGAAATTGTGTAAAGATCATAGCTTTATTTATTGAATTGATTTTCTTTGCATTATTTGATGTTATTAAGTTGATTTGGTTAGATTTTTACCGAGCGTAGGTGAATTGTAAAGGAAAAGCTATTTTTGAGTATTTATTTAGGGCTTTTGAGGTAAGTATCTTTCCTAACGTTGGGGGGGGGGGGG
>MCJB01051619.1:14423-191128 GCA_002018475.1 Nicotiana obtusifolia | reverse complement strand
GGGGGGGGGGGGAACTACCCCATAGAAATTGATTTGTTTGCACTATTTGAACTACGTGAAATACTTGTACCCGAGGTGACGATTGTGTACACAGCTTATATGTGAAAAACATTGACGGTCTAGACTCTTAGGTTTCTTATGCACATTAAAATGAAGTTGCCTTAACATGTTATATCCTCCATCGCTAAATTTACCTTACATATCTTATTTGAAGTTGATTGGTTCATGTTCTACGCTTGTTGCAAAATATACCCTTATATGCCTTAATTGAAGCTGTTACCTCTTTATTTCCATGTATCTCTTCCGTAGTTGATTGTCCTTAATCGAAATTATTATTATATCTCCCATTGTTGACTTATCCTTATTTGAACCATTGTTACATGTTATCTCTCTTATCGTTGGGTCATTCATATTTGGAATCATTGCTACATGTTATCTCTCTTATCATCGAGTTGTACCTACTTGACATCATTGTTACATGTTATCTCTCTTATCATCGAGTTGTACTTATTTGGAATGATTGTTACATGTTATCCCTTCCATTATTGAATTACTCTTATTTGATATCGTTGTTATACATTATCTCTCCCATTGTTGAGTTATTCTTGTTTGAAACCATTATTACTTGTTATGTCTTTCATTGTGAGCTCGTTCTTCCATTCTTTGTGTTTAGAGATTCTTATGTTCATTTACTTGCCGTACTCCCGTGTTATTGTTGTTGTTGTTGTACTCAGTGTTGTTGAGCCGAGGACTATGTGTGGTTGTTTTATTGGAATTTTTGTGGAGGAAATAGTGTGGCATATGGGCACATGTAGTGCGAGTTGTTATATTGTGTTGTTATGTTTTTGGCCCACGTGATATTGTTGAGAGGATTGTCGGGGTGTTCGCACATGAGTTATCCGTGCTATTATTATTATTGATATTGTACATGCGGCGTGACAAGGCGGGCGCTATATATATATATATATGTGTGTGTGTGTGTGTGTGTGTGTGTGTGTGTGTGTATGTAGGTTTGTGCATGTGCCGAGACAAGGTGAGAATATTATTACGCGCGTAGATAAGGCGGGCATTTACTTATTGTTGTGTAGGTGACGAGACAAAGGGGCTATGTCAGGGATGATTTGTGATTACTTGTGATGGCTTGGGGCATTGTTATTGATGATATTTGTGTAGTGGTGTGCCTACCTTGTATGGGTTATGCATTTAACGTTTCGTTGTGTTGTTTCCTATTTGTCATTCATTATCTCTGCTCTTACTTGTTGACTCGAGTTGTGATAGAACACTTGCACAAGCGTACACGTAATTAATCACTCATATTAGTTTTTAAGAAGATGAATCCTGATGTTTATTAATTATTTACATGTATTCTCGTTTATTTGCCTTCTGCGTGAGGGTTGTACTAGTGGCACGTGTGTTGTCCGTGCAGTTATAATTTATTGTTATTGTTGGCACGTGAATTGTCCGCGTGGATATGAGATATTTTCACTCCTTTAGCATGTGAGTTGTCCGTGCAGATATGAGGTATTAATGGTATTGACAAGTGAGTTGGCAGCACATGACTTGTCCATGTGATTGTGATTATAATGTGGGCACAAGATGCCAAGTGATGAGGGTTCGTGAGTTGGGACCCGTGATTTGTGATTATGAGGTGTGGTACCTCGAGGAAATTCTTGAATAAATCTTGTGTGAAAGCGATTGTTCTTATTGAGTTGTTACTTGTTTTCTTTCCTTACTTGGTTTCACTGGACCTTGACTGTATTCAGCTTACTCTACAAAGTTATTACCTATTTGTTCCTTGTTGATAATTATTGCTTCAAGTTCTCTATTGCAAGTATTGTTGTTATTTTACCATGCTTAGCTTTATATTGATATTGTTCCTTGTTAGTTTCACATTTATACTTGTACAGGTTATTATGTCTAGTATGTGTCTTGGATGTTCCTCATCACTATTCCACCGAGGTTAGTCTTGATACTAACTGGGTACCGCTGTGGTGTACTCATGAAACGCTTTTTGCACATTTTTATGTAGATCCAGGTACTTCGGAGTTTGTTGATCATTAGATAGATGATCAGATATCGGGGTGGAGACTTCAAGGTATACCTGTCGTCGCATTCGTAGGCCTCAGAGTCATCTTCTAAAGTTTATTTTTTACAGTTTATTCTATTCTAAAACACTTGTACTTAAAAATTTCCTAGTAAACTCAGTAAAGCTTATGACTTGTACTACTGGTTTTGGGATATTGTATCATTTTGGAATTGTTGGCTTTATATAGAAATATATGGTTTATGTTTAATAGTTGTTTTGGTTAAATTCTATCATTTAATTCAGTAAGTGTTCGGCTTACCTAGTCTTAGAGACTAGGTGCCATCACGATATATTACGGAGGAAAATTGGGATCGTGACATAAATGTTGCACTGTGTAAGCAAATCCAATCCCACGTAGAATACACATTCTCAACAGGCTACTGGTAGGCCATCGGAACTAATCCAAACCATTCCAAAATAAGTAAGTAATCTTCCAAAAGTCCATGGTGACCCTTTCTAACTTCCACAAGCAGAAAACCAATAGATCCTGATCTTCCCGTCTCAACTGCTGATTTCTGACTAGCACTAACTCAAATACTAGAAAAGGTAACATCTCGAATTCTTTCTTATTTATGTCCTTTCAATTACAAAGATTACACAGATTACCCATAATCCGCTACAACCTTGTGAAGCCTAATGCATCGAATGCAAATCCTCTCAAGTGACCCATCCATGGTGCATATAATTGATGTCCAACCATTAGGACACTTTAAAAGTTTGCAACCAAAGGGATAGTTAAAGAAAATAATAAAAAATATTAAAAAAAAAACAAAAGGGATAGTTTGCCTCTAAGAAAATTCGATATTTAAACCACATGAATAGAAGAATACATATTTTTGATCTCTAACTCTCCCACTTAAATGACTGCCACGCCACGCATATGAAATCACCTCATGAGAAATACCCCATCAATCTTTCGCATAAAGTAGCAAAAATCTGAACATAAACAGTTACCAACCACGTGATTTGTGTAATACTTAGTCTAAGCATCCGCAAGTCAATATACAATGCATCTTCTACAACACACACTCTTCTCAAGCGATACTAGATAGTACTAGCATTCTCTTAAACATATGAAATCTCTCATGTTTTCTAGAAATCAAGATCTTTCTTTTGAAACTGAACCGCGACCATAATCCCAATCTCATACGGTTCACCATATCAACCATGATATTATATGCAAATGTGAGAATCCCGCTATCAACTTTGCATCAAAAGTAGGATGATCCTCCTCATAAGCACTCCATCGACCGGAAACTTACCACTTAATTTGATTCAGGAGAAAATCACAACACGCAACAAATTTTTCATTCCCGTAGAAGACATCAACCTCAATCGTGGTCAAACTATCATAAACTCTTCGAAACCCATTTGCGCATGACATAGCCATAAGAATTGTATCTATCTATACCTTGAAAGTCATGCGAGCCGCCAAACCCTAAAAGTCCAATCGCAAATGTGTTTGAAATACCCGACTATACCAAAGAAACTGATAAATTCTATTATCAGCTGGCCCAAGCTACCGTTGTCTGACCCATTTTCTTCCATTACTTATATTGCATCAATAATGTGTTTCTCCGAGGTGATTGTGTATGCGTGACGTATTAGTTATTTAAGTGGAATAGCTAGAGGTCACGTATGGAGATTCTTGTATTCTTAAGGTTTAGAGACTACTTGATTATTCATACGCATGTGGTGGCACAGTTTAGGCCTTGTGACGATATGCGAGTGAGATGGCTCTTGAGATGTTGATTTATTTATTGCACCGTAGTTGTGCTTGTCTTTTATTTTTCGTAGTGCATTAGGCTATCCGTCTCCTTAGGGTTATGTTTATGTATTTTGCGTGCTTGTTGTTAATACACATGTATTTGATGAGTATGAGGTTTATGGCTTGATGGGAATATCCACGAGAATGTTATGGGATCGGGTTGCACGCCGCAACAGTGTTAAATTGGATACGATTCCTTGTACTTAGTTCGTGTGTTTTGCCTCTCCTTTGTAGGATGGATTTATAGCACTATGTTTTGTTGTTATATCTCCTACACGTGCTGGATAGTTCTCGTACTTAGGTTCCCTTTTCATCATTGGTCACATTCGAGTTGTTTCTTGTTTGGCACACGAATCGCGTCATATGAGATTCTAGATGGTATTTGATATGGCTTGATGATTCGAGCAGCTTGTACTGGGTGAGACGAGGTTATGACCTAGAATTAATACAATTGGATTTGGATAAGGTATGTTTGGAATAAGGCTATCATTTAGTTAGCTTAGAATTTGGTAATGGTTCTTGTAGGGTGAGAGAACTCCATGACTTGTGGTTCTGATGGGGGGTTATGAGTTTCTATATTTTTCTTTCATTATTAGCAGTATTGTAAAGGTTTGACACAAAGTTCTATGCAATATGAGATATGCTATCGATACCAGGTTCAATAATGAGCAATTATTGCAGGCAGAAGATATGATTATGGGTATATGAGTTATGTGGTACACTATGCGGTTGCATATTGGTAGTCCATTTATGACTCAATGTAGCTTGGGGGGATTGATACAATGTTTATATACGAGAATCAAATTTTAGAAGAAGTTTCGGATGTTAAAATTTAGTTCTAAGGCTTATGGATTGAAGTTGTAAAAAGAGTCTTCAGTCGGGATTGTGTTAATGAATTTATATGGATCGAGGTGACATGGGTGTGTGTATGAAGAGCTTATACAGTTATTTGACGGCTTTGGAAAGACTCTTGGCACGTTCGAGGACGAATATATATTTAAGTGGGGAAAAATATAATGACTCGACCGGTCGTTTTGAGCTTTAGTAATCTGTTCGACAGTTTGAGACTTTGAGTAGTTTCATATGATGTATTATGTCTTGCGTGTATGGTTTGGTTTTGATGTTTGAGAGCTTTGATATTGGTTTGGAAGAGTGATTTTCAATTTGGAAGCTTTAAGTTGGAAGATTTGATCAAGATTTAAATTTTGAGTAAATGACCTTGGATTAGTGATTTGATGGTTCCAATAGGTTCAAATGATTATTTTGGACTTGGGCATATGTACGTATTTAAATTTGGATGTTCCTAAAATTTTTTGATTCTATTTGCCGAAAATTAGCAATTTGAAGGTTTAGAGAGTTGATAAGTTTGACTGGGTTGACTTTGATGTTATCGGACTCCGGTTGGTGCTCCGGGACCTTGAATAGGTTCACTTAGTTGATTAGAACGTGTGAATGAATTTTGGTCATAATCCGAAATGTCTAAGTATTATCTGGACGCGTTTGGCTAATTTTGAAAATTTAAGAAATTATATTTGATCTTCAAACCTTTGGTTTTGATGTTGGAATTCGTGTTCCAAGCCTTTGGACAAGTTTACATAGGGTATATGAACTTGTTATATTGATTGGACGGGAGCCCTCGGACCTAGAGTGAGTATTGGGGTGATTTTGGACCAATTCTAGGCCTTTTTGAGCTGTTGATAAATGACCACAGGGTTGTGAATCGCGATCATGGAAGTCAGGGCTGCGTTCGCGAAGAACAAAGTGCACTTCGGGGCTTATGAATTGCGTTTGCGGAAGGAAGAGCCGCGATCACATAGAAGAAAATTTTGTTGTCAGTTATCTAATTTTAAGAGCTTATATATTGCAATCTATAAGGAATTTGGGGATAATTCAAAAATAAAGTTTTAGCCTTTTGAGCCTAATTCTTATATTCACACCGTTTATCATTTGAAATTTTTTATAAAGAGTTAGGGCTATTATACCAAGAAAAATAAAATTTGTACTCTCAATCGCGAAGCCTCACGATCGCGATGAAGAAAATTATGCTGGACAATTTGTGAACCATGATCGCGTGGATAGTGACCGCCATCGGGAAGAAGGAGCCTGACTAGGATATTAAACATTTAATTTCGGGATTTTGAGTTTATTTCTTCACTTTTGAGTTTCTGGAGCACAAGTACGGCGATTTTGGAGGAGATAAATACTCAAATCATGAGGGTAAGTAATTTTATATATGTTTTGATTATATATCTTGTTTACTCATAGATTATTAAACCTTAAGGATTTAAAGAGAAGAAATGGAGGGTTTTTGGCTTGAACTTAAGAGTAAATTTTGGGGGTGTTAACATAAAATAGAAGTCGAATTTGAGAATAAATTATATATTTGAGTTTGTGGTGCTATGGGTAATATTTTATTTTAAAAAAAATTTAAATCCAAGTTCGTGGGCCCGGGGGTTGACTTTTGTTGACTTTTTGCATGGGATTGAAAATTATTTCTACATGATAAGTTATGGGTTCTTGAGTATGGTTTGACTAGTTTGCACGTTCTTTGGCTAATTTTGGGTTGTTCAACATTTGTTTGAGGTGTTAGAGCGGTATTGAAGCCTATTATCGAATTTTAGAGCGAGGTAGGTCTCTTGCCTAATCTTGTAAGAGGGAACTTATCCCCCTAGGTATTCTATTTGATATATGCTATGTGTTATGGGAGCTACATACGTACAATGTGACGAGCGTCCGTGCTTAGGTTAGATTTTTTGTACGTCCCAGTAGACTTAGACTTTATACCATACTTTTAATTGTAATACTTGAGTTAATCTTGCCTGTTTAAATGTTCTAATTCATGTTTTAGCTTGAGAGTAGACTTGCGTAGATATCAAGCTTTGTTATTCTAGAGACTTGGTGCGTTACTTGATTAGCCATGAAATTATACTCTCTCTTACGGATATACTCCCATGTCATATTTATTTGTTCGGAAGTTTTATGATTATTCAACTCGTAAGTATATTCACGAGTTGGGCTAGTGACCCAGCAAAAGTTTCAATATTCTTATGGAATCAGGTCGTTCGCCTCGGCAAGATTATGTCAAGCTACTCTTATGGTATCGGGTCATTCGCCTCGGCGGGATTATATAAAATCACTCCTATGGGATCGAATCATTCGCCTCGACAGAACTGTGCGAAATATTGTGATAGGGAGCCAATGCGTATATGAACGTCTTGACTCGGATTTGGCAATTGCACTTGATATTGGTCACATATATTCCATTCGAGATAGTAACTGATATTTGATGGTTTCGTATTTTTTTTTTCTATTGAAAAGCATGTTGTACATATTTATCTATTTCGTGCTACTTGTCATGCCTCGTACCTATCTATTTTCTCATGTATATTTGATTATTGGACCACTATAAAGTGTCGATGTCGACTCTTCGCCAGTACTTCTTCAAGGTTAGACTAGATATTTACTGGATATGCGATGATTTACGTACTCATACTATGCGTCTGCACAAAATTATGCAGGTATTGAGACATGTCTATTTAGTGGTCATATAGGCACGTAGGCAAAGCTGCTGAGGAGACTTTGTGGTGAGCTGCTTTCCATGCTACGATCCGCAGCACACGCAGTCTCCTTCCTACTTACTTATTGTATTATGTCTACTTTTTATTCCAGATAGTTGTTGTTGTAGTATTGCATATTCCAGTAGGTGTTTCTGCATTTGGGTCACCGAATTTTGGGATTGAGGACCATTTGGCCGTGTTTTGCATTGGTTGATTTAGCATTTTGGCTTGTATTTGGGTCACTGTACGAACTTCTTTCAATAATACTTGATATCTCACATATGGTTGAGAATATTTTTCGATTATTTTAATTCTCAAACTGTTTTAAGACGAGTTGAGGACTATTCATTGCGTTGTTTAGTTGTTACTTGCTTAGCGGGCTTGTTAGGCGCCATCACGACTCATATTGGGATTGAGTCGTGACAGCAGAAAGTGAAAAAATATAATTGGTAGGAAAAAAAAAAAAGGAAAGAACGAAATTCCAGAATTTCATAATTTTCAGAAAATCGTAATGTTCAAAAATTACTAAAAAATAATAAAAATGGAAAACTACAAAAATATATGGTTAATATTAATATTATCCACAAAACCTCTAGTTATTATAAGCAAAAAAAAGAAAAGGTAAAATACCTAAAATGGAAGCTTTTTCGGAAATTCGAGTAACAATCTTCTTCTATGCCTCGAATATACCTTGAATTTATATTCTTTTTCTGTAAAAAACTGAACAAAACGTGAGACCTCGACTTGCCGTTAATGGCATAATTTGGAGGACCGTTTTGCGCCCTTTTTGTTGGCGAAGAAAGAATTTAAAATATGGATACATATATCGCATGATGCACATGCGGTATATCACTTTGGACTGACAAACTGGATATAGCGGATGGGTATCATACGTTATTTGTAGTTGTGTTCCGTTTTTTTTTTTCTACATTACTTTGATTTTTTAAGTTACATTTTGCGTTACTTTAGTTCTGGATTTCATGACTTAATTAAGTCGTTGGTGTAATCTTATCTTGGCGTGCTTGATTATATCTTCAACTTTTGTTGTACTTCCTGCTTCTTTCTAATTTTATATATATACAAAATTTTGTTATTTATGTTACTTTATTTTTTTAGGTTCTTCATCCGATATCCGTATTGGGACTCGATTAAATATGAATTTGCGTCTTATGATTTAACTGAGCCTCATGTTAGTACCGAACACGAGATGAAAAATCCAAGAAAATAATATATGAACCCCGATAATATAAAGTTGAGGCAATATTATCAATCTTCTGGTAGTCTGATGTTTCTCTTTCAATCCTTTCATAGTCTAATTATATGTGCAAAATCTTGTTACTAACTTTACTTCATTTTTACTTTTTTGGTTTTCACCCCAATATTAGTATCCCCGTGCTCGACTGAATTCGAATCCGCACCACCGAATTTAATCGGATACCAATGTAGATACCGAACACCAAATATGCCATAAAAAAATAAATATGAACCCCGACATGTAAAAGCAGTATTATCCATCTTCAGATAATCGGATGTTTCTCTTTCATTCCTTTCATAGTTTAATTCCTCTTTAGTTTGGCACTACTGTCCATGGCAAAAGACACCAAACTCATGACTTAATTAATCGCTGATGTACTTTTACGTTGGCGTGCTTGACTACATCTTCCACGTGTGTTGTACTTTCAGCTTCTTTCTAGTGCTATATTTGTGCAAAATCTTGTCATTTATTTTACTTTATTTTTTTATTTTCCATTTATTACTTTTATGGGAACCCGATTAAATTCGAATTCAGAAAGTTCCGTATGAGAAGCGCTTACCTTAATTGGGACTTCCCGAAACAAATTCAAATTTAATCGTGTCTCAATGCGAGTAGGGGAAACCCAACTAATATTTAAACTGAACCGGAGGTAGCACTAGGCCATAGGCTCAACGGCCAGACATTAGCACTTAAATTTGCGATGCGAGTCTCCCACCCACGGGGGACCCCTTTTTACTGATGGCCACACAAATCTCACCAACAGTATCTCATTCCAAGCTTACAGACAAGGGCAGAAGAGCCATAAATTAACTCTCTTGCTTAACAAATTGCAGTTGAAACTCCTGCTAGTAGTTGGGCTCAATCTTTAGCCAAGTGGTGGTGCCTAAAATTTATGCATATGCAGTTATTTTGGTTGTGGAAGAAAGAACTCAAAATTTTCAGAAAGATAGAAGAGTATGCAACTGAATTGTTATAGCTTATTACAAGTCCAGACAAACATGTTCATGGGTATTATCAGAAAGAGGGAGAAGATTGATAAAGTCTCCTGGGGTGTGTATGTGCATGTGCAGAGAGAGAGAGAGAAAGAGGAATGCAGAAGCAGCTTGAGTTGCTGCCTAGCTGCTTTTATAACAAGTTGGAAATCCTTACAAGATATTGTTTAATGACAAAACTGTAGTGTTTCATGTGCACGAATCTGAAACAGCATACGTTGTTTTTTCGATCACAAAAGCGAATCCGGCAAGCAAAATGCACGCCAAAGTGCCAAAGACCCTTTCCGCGGGGACAAGCTTATGCTGTGCAGCAAGTCAAGATTACATGCAAGACAGTTAAGCACCCCTTCCACAGTACGAAACAAAAATGAATCAGCACTTGTAAACAAAGGTCAAACGTAGTTGAGCTTAGAGCTTAGACTTGTTTACATTTTGAGTATTGAAACTACCTGATTTTCAATTACAATGCCTACTTTTATGGCCTTAATTTGACAGATATGCGGTAAACAAACAACAGAAGGCAGTTTTCTCAGCTTGTCTTGTACAGAAAATTTGTGTACATCAAAATTTTAGAGCAAGTAGGTCGCCAATGACCTGGGGGTGGGGGCATGTGTAAAGCAGGTAACTTGATAGTTTTGCCGTTCATCTGGACTGTATGTCAACTGCAAATTGGAAAACAATGCGAAAAGGGGGGTGTCAGAAACTTCCTGCACCCGGGCTTCCTTAGAAAAGAAGAGCCAACAACTTGTTTGGTATGTTTCACTTGAGAGAATTTGTCTTCATAGCAACCTCTTGGAGGATATTGAAATCTGATGGTCCATGAGTATCTATAAATCCTCGAACTGCCAGTTCAGGCACAGATTGTTTTCCTTCCAACATCTCATGATCTATAAAGATGACAACAACTGTTATATCATCATGAAAGGCCCTCCTCGCACCCTTGTCATACTTCTTAAGGTCATCATACTTCAACTTCCTTCTCCTTGCGGCCTCATCCAGGGCTGATATAATAAGTCTTCTTGCGATGCCCTGATATATTGGATGAAATACATATAAGTTTAACCAAACTAACATAACAATACATCTATGGCAGAACAAGGGAAAATTATTAAACAAAAAAAAAATAAAGGAGATACCTACCTCTCTAGGGTTATTATGCACAATCTCAACAGCCTTTTGATTGCTTATGAGTTCCCACAGCCCGTCAGAAGCAAATATAAGAAATCTATCACCGGGTTGTAAGTTTCTTGAACATACAGATGGATCAGCTCTTAGCACTGGCCGAATAAGTGGTTCTTTAAGATGGAATCGTGGGTGAGCGGGACCAACAGCAAACTCTGGCTTCTTCAGATATGCATCTCCAATTGATCTAGATACCTAAAAGATGCAGATACAAATATAAAGAAAATCAATATAACTAATCAAATGTAACAGAGTGCCATAGATTTGGAGAATTCACAAGAAATCAAACAGGAAAAGATATGGTGAGAAAATGAATGAGACCAAGCCAAAAAGTCAATGAATTGCACTCAAACGTCCCTGAAAATAAAATAATCCAGTTCCTAAAATGTGAATACAGCCTATACTTGCTTTAGACAAGTAAAATAAAATACATATAATCTCACATAATGAAATGGATTAGTGATCGCTTTGTAGAACTATATCATGTCGTAAACCAATGCAATATAAAACATCTAGGTAAGACAATCAGAACAATAAAGATTCTTGATACAGCAGCTATCATGAAAGTTGAGACAAACGTAAAAGACACAGGCAGATATGGTGTAAAAGGCCGAGGCAGAGTTAGTGTAAAAGGCCGAGGCAGATATATTTCTAGTTCAGTATATTTGGTTGTACTTAACAGTGATCTTCAATATAATGGGAGATCACTTCTCTATATCATTCCAATTTTATGGAATGTCCTCGAAGGGACAACAGGAGATCACTTCCCAAGGTGACAAAATGGAACAAGTCCATTGTTCAATTTCAAAGGTTCTGTTTCAGAGGTATCCAAGCATGTCATGAGGTAAAAATGTCTTCTACTTGGAAAAACCCACCAGAATAGGATAAGATATTTGTATTACAAGCTAGAAAATTACTATGTAATTTGAGAGTTAGCTCACTAATTTTCTGATGATATTAAGGAATTGGATGAAGAACTAGATTGATTTTGATCAGAAAGAATGCACATCTGTCATAAGATATTCAGACTGGATATAAAATTCAAAATGACACATAACACAAAAGCTTGTGTTCTATATTACTTATAAAAGCAAACCTGTATGATGCCTTTAACACGCCATGCTCCATTGACATTAACCACAATGTGTGAATCATCTGGGTGCAACGACATCAGTTCCTTCCTAACCTCCTCGATACTGGCATTATGATCCTTGGTCAATTGCTCAGCAAAAATTTTATTTGATCTCCCTATATGACCTAATACCGCTCTAGAATCACCAAGGTTAGCAACATACAACGTCCTTTTCCAGATAACACCAACCAGACAGCAGCAACCCTTTGTCGCAATTAATGGTGTAATACCAAATGCCCTTCTCACAAGAGAAAGAAAGCCAACTTCAGTTGCAGCGAACGCATTTTTAAGCACTTCTTCATCTATTGTTCCATTTTCTCGGGCAAGCCCTGCAAGAAAAGATGTGCGCATTTAGCGTCCATGATCGCCTTAAAATTCTCAAATAATATATGAAACAACACGAGAAGGTAGGAAAAGCGAGGTTTATTCACCAGACTAATTAGCCAACACGACGCAACCAATCAGAAAAGATGGAAATGTAAGTAAGTGGATGATATTATTTGTTACCATACGACTCGTCAGTGAAGTAGAAGAATGAGAGTTTGACATCAGTGACAATACCTCAAATATCAGTCTGCAGACTTAGACGAACTGGTTATTCATGATAACAACGATGACTAAAAGGTGCTTGCTTTGTATTCTATTAAAAGTGTTAACGTTTTCCCTCTAAACATTGATATTCCTTTTAAGACGAGACTAAGCACTTGTTTGCTTGAAAACATCAAGAGTACCATAAAGATGATCCCTGTTTCTCTATGTTACTGTTTGTGCCTATGTCCTACAAAATAAAAACAATTGGCATATAACAACACATTGAAGGAGCAACAAAAGCCTATGTTGTGAGTGAGCGGCAAAACCTCCACTTAATGACAATTGAAGACTTCTACTTTACATTTTACTTAACTACCGACTTATAAAGAAAACACTTAAATACTGCTACAACATGCACTTGAGCACACACAAACTGAATAAAGAAAATACTGTAACTCTTCACATCTCACATGCTCAAGAAATCACTATGAATATCATTTCTTCCAAAACTTGAAACAATAAATTGCTCTTACAGGCAGTAACATTTAAAAAGAAGAAAACCACAACAACAACAACAACAACGCCTCAATCTCAAACAAGTTGTTGTCGACCACATGAATCCTCACGGACCATGTTCACCATTTAAATTCATCTCAAGCTAACATTGAGAAGTACCAGAAGTTGGCTAAGAATTGAGATATTAGGCCAAGTTTCTATTGTTATAGTTTGAACCAACCTTAGTCCTATTATTCCACTTTGATCCCAGTTGGTCTTTATAAACTGTCGTTTGAGCATTCTAAGGCTATGTCTTGAATGAAAAACCCTGTTTCCACTACCTTTTTCTCTGTTTTCCTGCAATTTTCGTCTATTTTTGTTTCTTGTTTTCTCATTCCCTGCTATTTCCGCACTATGTTTGCAATTCCCGTGGTGCAAATTTCTTTATATTTCCTACTTGCATAACAATCTCTAGTAGGGCTAAAAGACTCCTAGAAAGCATAGGACCTAAATTACACATATTAACATGACTAATAACTAAAGACTGCAGCAAAGAAAACGAAAAAAGAAAAAAGAGAAAAACAAATCTCACTTATTAAATGCAGGAAAAGGTGATCGCGGACAAATCTTGAAGCCTCAGGGCCACCATGACCATCATAAACCCCAATAAAAGTAGCTTCACGACCTGTATCAACTTGGCTATGATCTTCAAGTACTGAATTAGCTTGGACTACAGCAAAAGAAAACTCCCCACATGAATGCTTCTCAAGGTCTCTACACCATAAAAGCACATCATCTTCACCTCCCACAAAAACATCATCTTCATCCTTGCTCATAGGGACATATCGACTCAATGGCCGAAAACATGCTGATACCGTCCTTACCAGCCAGGAAAACATCCTTCATTTCCTTTTTTACACGCTCAAACAAAGAATAGTAAAAATCAAGATTCAACAAACAAAAACCCCAATTTTTCAGCAGTAAATGGAAAACCCCAAATTCAGAAAAAACTGAATTTTGAATTCAGAATACTGTAAATTCAATAGAAAAACCTCTGTTTTTATATCAATGCCATAAATGGTTCAACGAAAGCACAACAAAAGTGATCAATGTAGATTAAAATGGAGGAGTTTTAAAAGGAATCTTTTTTTTCTTGGAGTTGTGTGTAGTTATAGAGAGAGAGAAAGAGTAGAGAGATAAAGAGATGTGTGAAATTGCAACAGAAAGAAGGGGGATTCTTGTAGAGAAAGAGAAGGTTTTTGCCTTTTTGAGGGTTTTGCGGGGGCCCGGGGAGAGAGGAGGGGGTGGGGTTGGCGACTTGGCGATTGTGTAGAGAGAAAGGTTCCACTTCCCCGGACATGAGGGGGTGGTGGTTGTTTGTAGGCCCCTCTCTCCCTACCTTTATAGATAAAAAGATTCTAAATAATTTTAACAATAAATTCTTTTTAAAAGAATAATACTAACGAGGAATTTAACACCTCAAAAGTTTTTTAATGATCATTTGGTAGTCAAGTTCCAATTAATCTGAACATTCATTAAAAAGAAAGTGTTTCTTCGTTTCAAAGCGCGAAATGAAAATTTTTGGTTTTAGATGAAGCGATCTCATCCATAGCATTACATACTTTGATGATAATATCTCCAAAGTTATATATTGCCAAGCAATAAGATTTATCCATTCTTAATCGGAGAAGTATAAAGAATATTTTCTCTTTAATCAGTCTGAAGCTGCATAAATTTAAATTAATCGAGTCCTCAATATTAGATATTGAGATACCAGATGAGAAAAAGAAAACATCATTCAGTTCGTTTGATGACAAGCTTCTTATTATTAAGGGGATCTTTTTCTAAGATAAATATAGTTAACGTAGGAAGTCGGGATTTAGTTAGGCAACCATGTTAAATAGGTCACTCAAAGCATAACGTAGGAAGTAGTAATCTTAATAGACAACAATTTTAAAGTGGTCACTGAATTTTGAACTCGAAGTACTACAAATTAAATTGTGACATCATAGTCATTTAATATTTCTGCGAAGTCTCCTTATTAAATGTACCTTGATGAAGATTTGTTGATTCTGTAGATCTGCAACAGCAGAGTGAATTTGGGTGATAGATGAGCAAAGTAATCTTTGGTCTAAAAGAACAAATAAAATTGTGAATTTTATAAAAGAATTTGAATTGTAAAAAAATGGTTGTTAGGTGTTATAAAAAGCAAATTTAAAATGTAAGGTGCTTATAGTTTCAGAATGAATATGAATTTGGATTGTTAATTACAGAAAATTAAGAAAGTCGGGGATTAGATCGTTTAAATACAATATTTTATGATTAATAAAGCAGAATTAAATAAATTTAACGTATAGTGAAGTTTCGCACTAAAATAGACATATCACAATCACAAGATGCGGCGCTGGTGCCATTCAATGAACAATTGAATTTGCATGTTAAGTCTTTTATTTTATTTTTATTTTTTCAATTTGCATGTTAAGTCAACTCCATTGTTTAGTGAGTACTGACTTATTCAGAAATCAGCTTTAAGACCATATGCAAAACGTAAACTCAAGTATTCATAAAGAAGTCAACAAGTTGCATGTAGTCAACGTAGAGCTCTTTTTTCTGTTTTTGTTTCTTTTATCCATTACAGGAAAATCAGCAATAAAATAGATAATGCTATACATAAATTAATTTTCCATTTATAGTTGAGGTATCTAAAAAGAATAAAGCCCAAGAGGGATAGAGTTCAAAAGGAAAAGGAAAAAGATGTTTGAAACGGCCCCTAATTGTTCAATATTTGCAAATATATCCGTTTGGGCATCAGTATTTACAAATAAATTCAGTATTTGAAACAATGGTAAAATATCAACAAAGGAAATTTGTTCGAGGAATATTTCGAGTGATAATACAGTAGATTTTACTCATATCTTCAAATTTTGTTTTTCCAAATTAGATTTATGTCTAAAAATATAACTACAGCGTCTTCCAAACATTTTTTTACTGCAATTTCAAAATACTCCTTCCACAATATACTTTGGGCTTTTAATTGGTTGATTCAGTGGCTGAGTCAGAATTTTCATCAAAGGGTGTCAAATATAAAATTAAATACACCGAAAAGTTAAGGGGAGTTAACGTATAATTAATACACATAAAATAAAAAAATTATCTAACAGTGTAATTTTTCGACAAAAAAAATATCGATTGACACTCCTTGATTGAATGTGGCTCCGCGGTCGAATTCATTCACATCGTTACTGTTAGCAAATTGTCTCTCCAGCTTACAGTGGGTGGACTCTATGTGTCCAAATGTTTTTTGGCTTGAATTTTTAATGGTGAACTTTATGTGGAGACTCTTAAAATTGCCTCGAAAACAAGAGTTTTTGTTCAAGAACAAATGTAAGATGATCGGTGCTTTCAAGTGGCGATCAAGGGCAATGTTGTTTTCCCCCATCAAATAAGATACCACAAGTGACTCGTGAAGAACTTTAGCCTACAGTGCTTCAATTTCCAATTCACCTACATTAGCTGATCTAATCCAAGAAAAAAGGAAGAGGGGGGTTGTGCTACAATTATGAGTTGCAGGCCTAGAAACTACGATTATGACATAAACAGATATCCCACTAAAAAAATGTATAAAAGAAATTCAACAAGCTTTGAAGGTTGACTTTTGATGTTATTTGGTTGAAAAGCTCAAGCCCAAAAGTGAAAAGAAGAAAATGAAAGCAACATCTAACGTATGTTTTTATTTATAGTTGAACAGGATAGAAGGAGTAATTCTTTCTTTAGTTTAGATAATAATTCTGTTAAGATATGCACATCATTGATAAAAAAATCTAAGACCTCTGGCACAAGTGTATGGGATAAAATATGTTCATATTTAATGTTCGCAAGAGAAAGTGATATATGGAGCCAAAGACAGAAGACAGTCGGGCTCGAGGGCAATGATCTCGGTTGTTATCGGAGAGAATGATACTCATAAATGCGAAATAAATGCCTACCTCCTGGTAGCATTTAATGAAGATCATTCTATAGTATTAAGTGCATGGTCCGTTACACAGAATAAGGCATTTACTGCATACCGTTATACATTCTTCCACCATTATTGTAAGTGACACGAATTTTTTGACAAACATACACTATATTCTATCAAAAGCTCAATAACATTTTACTTTCTTGCTTACTTAAATTATTCTTACTGCCTCCGGAAGCTCTGCACCGGGGACTAAGATATCTGTTGTTTTATCTCAATTTCAAGGCTAAGATTTATATTTTTGTTTAATTCATTTATCATTTTAGGATCAAATCGATTCACTTGTCTATAAACCACGTATAAATTCAACTGTACCGTTTTACGGGTAAAAAGTTTGGCGCCTACCATGGGGCTTAGACAGTTGTGTAATTGAATTGATTCCTGCATCTATTGCTAACTTGTTTGATTCTTTGTTCTTAGCAAAAATCATTAAAAAAAATGGCAGATAATGATATTAACATCACACACAACGTTGAGGCCCAAGGAAATCAGCCTCAACACGAAGATTCCATTAGTGATTCCTGCAACGAGGGGGACGAGGCCACGCGGGTTCACGGCGGAAAATATCCACGACACGTTTGAGAGGCAACTCTTGATGATGTTGAAGATGAGCACGTTGTTGAAACAGTAAGGATCATGAGGGAGCAACAAAAGGCCATTATGGGCCATCTCACGCGGCAAGATCAGGTCATGACGGAATTAAGGCAGGCATTGTCGGGTGTTTCCAACAACGCGAATGGACGAGGTCCAATTCCTCCCGGTGTTCCCGCAAATCAAACAATGCAAAGGGTCGATAACAACACCCTGAGGGGCGAAGTCGGCTTTGTTAGGGCCGGGGGGAACAGTAGTGGTTCCGGCAACAACAATGAGAACGATCCTTTTAAAATCAAACTCATGCAGTTTATGAGGGAAATAAACACCTGAATGGATCAAATTCCGGGCGCACCTCCAATACTGAAAGGACCGGATTCAAAGAAGTACACCCAGCTACCGTTCAAACCGAGTACGGCACCAGAGTTGATCCCCAAGCGGTTCAAAATGCCAGATGTGCCGAAGTATGATGGGACTTCAGATTCCCAAGAACATATCACCACCTATACAATGAAGGTGAAAGGAAACGATTTGGCTCCGCACGAGATTTAGTCAGTTTTATTGAAGAAATTGGAGGAGACCCTCATGAAGGGGGACTTGACGCGGTATTCACTCTTGCCCGAGCATTCCATAGATTCCTTCGAGAAGCTCACGGATTCTTTCATTAAAGGCCATGCTGGAGGAAGGAAGGTACAGACCCGAAAGGCCGACATATTGAGGATTGCACAAAGAGAGTCTGAATTACTGCGGGAGTTCGTGACTGGATTTCAGAAGGGAAGGATGTTACTACCGGATGAATGGGCAACTGAAGCATTCATTAACGGTCTGAATCTGAGGAGTTCCGATGCTTCCCGAAAATTGTAGGAAAGTCTACTCGAGTTCCAGGCAACAACATGCGCAAATGTTCACAACCGGTACGAATCAAAGATAAGAATTGAGGATGACCAGCTCGGTTTCCTGACATCAACCAAGGGTTGAGATCGAGAGAAGAATAAAAAGAAGTCAAGATATGATTTCGACTCAAATCAACGGTCTTCAAGGGGTCGATTTCTGCCCTATGAAGGGCCGAAAGACGCGGCAGAGGTTTCTGGTCAGCGGGTGGATTCGTTACTGATAAGAGAACCAATCACGGCCAGAATAATAGGTCATTGCAAGATAAGGAGACATCGGGTTCTCGAGAGGCGCGATTCCCGAAGCCAATAAGATACGATCCCAGCCAAAGGGATCCTAACTCATGGTGCGAATATCATGGGACTAACGATCACCGAACAGGGGACTGTCGGCATCACACGAAGAGGTGGCGACATTACTGAAAAACGGTCATCTCATAGAGTTTTTAAGCGACCGGGCTAAAAAGAACTATGGCCGTAATCGTGACAATGCAGAACCTTCAAAAGTATGGAGACGATTCCCGACGCTTGACAATCAACATGATTTTCCAAGGGAACGAGATTAATGGTGTGACGTTCTTGGCAGCAAAAAAGACGAAGGTGTCAGTGACTAGCAGCAAGAGACTTCGAGAAGTCGCTGAGGACGACATCACTTTCACGGAGGAAGACGCATATGGATTGTTGTTGCCGCACAACAATGCATTGGCAATCTCTTTAAATGTCTTAGATTTTAAAATTAAACGTATTTTGGTGGACCCAGGAAGTTCAGCCAACATCATCCAATGGAGAGTGCTGGAGCAAGCCAAGCTCACCGTTCGGCAGCAAAAAAGACGAAGGTGTCAGTGACCCGCAGCAAGAGACTTCGGGAAGTCGCTGAGGACGACATCACTTTCACGGAGGAAGACGCATATGGATTGTTGTTGCCGCACAACAATGCATTGGCAATCTCTTTAAATATCTTAGATTTTAAAATTAAACATATTTTGGTGGACCCAGGAAGTTCAGCCAACATCATCCAATGGAGAGTGCTGGAGCAAGCCAAGCTCACCGGAAGCATCATTCCAGTCACAAAACTCCTCGTCGGGTTCAACCTAGCAAGTGTGACAACTCGAAGAGATCTTGCTACCCACGAATGTCGAAAGGGTGATGAAAACGACCTTTTTCGAGGTGGTGGACGGCGATATGGGCTATAATATTATCCTGGGGAGACCGTAGTTGCACGAGATGAAGGTCGTGCCTTCAACATATCACCAGTTGCTGAAATTCCCAACTCCCAAGGGAATTAAACAAATAAGATGCAACAAAATCCACGGCGAAAGAACTTGAATAAGTTGCATTGCTCGAAAAATTCTTGGAGAGGAAGTTCCACTTAGGGATAGGACTATACCCCGAGTTCAGGTACATATTTATTGAATTTCTTAAACTTAATGTCGATTGTTTTGTGTGTTCGCATACGGATATGACAGGTGTCCCGCTAGAAGTGGTCGTGCACAAACTAAGCCTGGATCCCAACTTCCCTCCGGTAAGACAGAAAAAACATCATATTGCCGAGGTCAGGAATAAATTCGTCAAAGAAGAGGTAACTCGTTTGCTTGATATTGGTTCAATCTGAGAGGCAAAGTATCCTGACTGGATATCTAACGTATTAGTAGTTCCAAAGAAGAATAATAAGTTTCGCATGTGCATAGATGTAGCACCCTGGAAAAATTTCAAAGTGCCTAAGCGCTATTAAGAAAGTTGATGTGTGCTAATTACATTAGTTTGTGTGCAGACGAGGACTATTAATATGATAGATATTAATTGGATATAATAACAAGTGTATGAGGTGTATTTGAAGTGATATAGGGCCTAAAAAGAGCCCTTGGGACAAGTCAAGTTGGAAATTTCATGATAGAGTAAAGTTCTAAATGAGTATGCGCAAGACCTAACTTTGGACGAGCATATCTAGATATATATATAAGGATTTATGTGGTGTACAACCTATCAAATGAGAGATCTTCGAGTTGAGTTTCCAACTCTTCAAAACATTCGTTATTTGGACATTCCTACAAGAGGTTATGATCAAATTATGAAAGGCTGGCAATGAAGTACTACCATAGCATCTTGGTCCGCATCCGAGCTTGGAGGAGGAGTGAACTGGGGACGCAAAGCGTCTGGGCCAGCGTCCGAAACCCAGAAATTTGGGCCTATAAGTACAAAGTCGGGAGAGGGAGTATTTTGAGCTTTTAGGGTTAGGGTTCTTGAGGTCAAGAGGTGATTTTAAGCTCAAATCAATTCCAACCAACTAAGGTAAGTTGTTAATGATATTTGGGTTGATTCTTACTCAATATACATGAGTTCTAATATCATTCTTGCATTAAAATACTAGATTTTATCATCAAATTCTCAAGAACATAAAAATTACCAAAGTTGTGATTTTTCAAGATTGATCTACTAGAGGTAATTCTAATGCTTCAAACTCGTTTATTATGAGTAGTTAGAAGTATTTGAAGCATTTGTTACAATTTTAATGGTTGAAAGATTGGATTATAATAATCTAATTCATGGCATGAATAGTACTTTTGAGAAAATGAGAGAGAAGATGAATAGTAATCTTGGCGATGGAATTATTTGTTAGCAAAAGTTCGAAGTGATCAACTAAGTAATCGCCCTAATGTATATTTTACAAATGTTGATTATGGAAAACGATGAATAGTAACTTGGTGGCATTGGATAATTGATGTAGTATCATTAATGACTTCGAATGGGTATTAAAATATAAGAATGAAGTTGAATGGGCTAGCATGTGAATCTAATCGGCAACTTGATTTGTTGCAGGCTTGTGGTCAACTTATGAGCCATAAATGAATATTGGTCAAATATTTTAGGTCATATTTTGATGTAATTAGGATATCTAATTGTGGATATCGACCTGTTGGTGATGTTTGAGCATTTTAATCAACATTGGAACGATGGAAGAGGATTGAAAGCTTGTGAATGTTAATAAAGCGAAAGCGAAGTAAGTTGATTAAAACTTACTCTTCCTAAGGGATCTTCTCTAAAAGCATGTTTCGAGTTAATGGTAAGTTGTTTGCAAATGTGCTTTCGTGCTTGTAGGGACAAACAAGTACGGATGTCTCCAGGTACTAAAATATTATGTTGCATATATAGTGTCATATCGTTTTATATAAAATTTTATTGTAAATCTTGTTGGTAAAATGACACTTAAGGTAAATATTATAAGTTTTTATCAAAACTTATGTATTGATAAGAGTATACATATTTGAGTACTAAATATAAGTTTTCATGGAAATTATTTCTATTGAAAATTGATAAATAGAATAACACTTGTGGTATCTGTTAAAGATTGATGTTAAATTGCTAAAGGCTTTAACATGTAAAAGATTGTTTATTTAAATTTTTGTTCAAATGGTTTAGATTTTCTATTAATGCTATGATTTGATTAAAAAAAAATATATCCTTTGAGGCTACTATGCTACGAATCTATTTTTGAAGTATTAAATATTTTGGGAGTTACTTGTGTTCACCTAGATTGACTTCGGATGTATTTTGTTCGTCGTCATGAAATTGCACGTGCCAATGTAGGCGCAGATGGCCACTTTATGGTATAGACTAGGTAGAGTGCTTTCCCTCGAGGGTTCTATTTTATGCTATTATTAACATGGTTAAGTCGATTCGTACGGCACTACAATGAGACGACTTGAGCAAGTAGGGTATATGATACTTGCCGCTAGGTACATAACCTAGTTGACCTTCTTGTGTCGGTGATGGTATAATACTCCCAGTGAAAGGTAAGGATAATTTTCTTATGTTTAGGCCTAAGGAGCCGAAAGTGATTTCAATGACTTAAAGAAAATGGAATGATTTTGTATGATTTTATTCAAAATCTTGGATTGACATAAATGTTTTAAAAGTTTATATTGTGGGTTATATTTCACTTGTCTTTTATTTAAAATGATAAGGATCATGAATTGATAAAATTGCTTATCATTTTATATCAAATATTGGTGCATTATTTTTAAAAAGTTTGTCCCAAGAACTTAAGTTAGAGAGAGTCTATGACGCTTATTAAGTATCGTTGTGGTGTACTCAGCCTTTAGGGGGCCCCCCTCCAGGGCTCCGCTTGCTTTACATATTTCAGGATGATGTGTGATACGTGGCATACGGTCAGGGCTATGATGACTGTCTTCCTGACGTATATGGTGAGGCACCACTCCTATTTCGTGGTAGCTATCATGTTGTTTTCTTAATTTATGCTAGTCGGGTATTAGCCCAAGTGTTTGATTCTATTCTTTGGTATAGAGGCTCCATAAATAGTTGTGAAAGGTTATAGTAACGAGGTTGTACACGACATACATGAAAATATAATTATTTTACTTAGTCTCATTGTTATTATTATGGAAGGCGTCATGTGTGATCTCGAATTGGAAAATATTTTATCATTTAATTTGAAATTGTATATGATTTTCAAGGAGCTTCCGCAGTTGAATTGGTTTTCATGCATATGATTTGGGTTCATCATATGGTTTGATTCGCTGGGGTCGGGTAGTGTGCCGGGTGCCGGTCACGTGGTTTTGGGTCGTGACAGTAGACTATAAGGACTTAAATAAGGCATGCCCAAAAGACTCGTTCCATTTCCAAACATTGATCAAATGATTGACGAGACGGCCAGGAACGAGTTAAATGAGTTTCCTCGATACTTACTATAGGTAGAACCAAATCAGGATGAACCCGGAGGATCAGGAATAGACTTCGTTCATCACGAATTTTGGCACATATTGTTAAAATGTGATGCCCTTCAGGCTAAAGAACGTCGGATCCACTTATCAACGGCTCGTAAACAAAATGTTTGCGAAATAAATAGGGAAAACTATGGAAGTTTACATAGATGATATGGTGGTTAAGTCTTTGAACGCAGGTGACCATCTGAAACACCTGCAAGAGACCTTTGACATCTTAAGAAAACATAACATGAAGCTTAACCTCGAGAAGTGTGCATTCGTGGTCAGCTCCGGTAAGTTCCTGGGTTTCCTCGTGTCGCAAAGGGGGATAAAATTAAAGCCATCGAAGTCATCCCGAACCAGCTATCAAGCGTAAAATAGGTTCAAAGGCTAACAGGGGGATTAGCCGCTTTGAGCAGGTTCATTTCTCGATCTTCAAAAAAATGCATCATTTCTTTGCACTTCTCAAAAAGAAGAATAAATTTGAATGGACACCGGAATGTCAGCAGGCTTTGAAGGATCTGAAAAGGTATTTATCAAGTCCTCCGTTACCGTGAAAATCGGAGGAAGGCGAACAACCACTGATCTACTTAGTGGTCTCAGAGGTAGCGGTAAGTGTTGTTTGAGTTCGCGAGGATGAAGGTACGTAATCTCCTATTTATTATGTATAAAATTTTGACGAGAGCAGAAATTCGCTACCCACATCTGAAAAAATTGGCCCTAGCCCTCGTAGTCGCCGCTCGAAAGCTAAGGCCTTATTTCCAATGTCAACCTATAGTTGTGGTGACCACTTTTCCCCTACGAAATATTCTTCATAAACCTGAACTCTCAGGTAGGCTGGCCAAGTGGGCCGTCGAAATGAGCGAATTTGACATAGAATATAGATCCAAGACTGCAATTAAGTCACAAGTTTTGGCCGACTTTGTGGCCGATTTCAGTAAGTGACTTTTGCCTTTGGCTACCAAAGAAGCAGTAATGGTATCGGAATCGATATCAGGAGTTTGGACCTTGTTCATGGACGGAGCTTCCAATGTGAAAGAGTTGGGGCTCGGAATAGTGTTGACCACACCCTCGGGAGAAACCCTAATGCAAGCCATAACAATTGTTTCTCTGACTAACAATGAAGCGGAGTATGAAGCTTTAATTGCAGGGCTTGAATTGGCCCGACGACTGGACTCTGAGATCATAGAAATCAAATGGGACTCCTAATTGGTAGTAAATCAAGTCTACGGGATCTTCGAAGCCAAAGAGGAATGCATGCAACAATACGTAATGAAAATCCAAGATCTGCTCACTCGGTTCCGGGAATGGTCAATTACGCATATCCGAGGGAAGAGATGCGAAAGCAGATGCACTAGCCAACCTAGGATCGTCCACAGAGATGAAGGGATCGGACTCCGGTACAGTAGTACAGCTTATGCATTCGTTATTGGACATGGATAGCTATTACGAGGTAAACGCGACCAATTTGGTCTGGGACTAGAGAAACGAGAT
The DNA here is from genome assembly GCA_002018475.1 of Nicotiana obtusifolia. Classification (NCBI taxonomy): domain Eukaryota; kingdom Viridiplantae; phylum Streptophyta; class Magnoliopsida; order Solanales; family Solanaceae; genus Nicotiana; species Nicotiana obtusifolia. The sequence goes on along the minus strand of MCJB01051619.1, from coordinate 166,416 downwards.
TATTGACCATCTCGAGCACAAAACATTGCCTGAAGATCCTATGGCATCTCGGGCACTGCGCACTAAAGCACCTCGATACGGCTTCAAGCGGGTCAATTGTACAGAAGATCTTTCCAAGGCCCGTTAGCCCGAAGCTAATTATGTTATGCGAGAAGTCCACGAAGGGATCTGTGATAATCACTCAGGCACAGATTCCTTAGTCTTAAAATTAATTAGGGCAGGATACTACTAGCCCCGGATGAAACAAGACGCCAAAGCTTATGTTCAAATATGTGATAAATGTCAACGCTACGCACCGTTAGTACACCAACCGGCAGAGCCATTGCACTCAGTTTTGTCACCATAGCCGTTCATGAAGTGGGAAACGGATATCGTCGGACCACTGCCACCAACCCCTAGTAAGGTAAGATTTCTTTTGATTTTAACTGACTATTTTTCTAAGTGGGTTGAAGCAGGTCCTTATCAGAAGATAGGCAAACGTGAAGTGGTAGATTTCTTGCGGGAGAATATAATTTGCAGATTTGGGATACCAAAAACGATAGCATAACAATGGACCGTAATTTATAGGCGCAAAGGTCACAAAGTTCCTTGAAGATTTGAAAATCAAAAGGATCACCTCATCACCCTATCATCCGAGCGAAAACGGTCAAACAGAATCAACAAACAAGGCGATTATACAAAATCTCAAAAAGATATTGGAAGCAGCTAAAGGTAAATGGCCCGAAGAGCTGCCAGGAGTACTATGGGCATACTGAACAACGGCCAAATCGAGCACGGGGGAGACTCCTTTCTCTCTTGTGTACGGAGAAAAAGCCCTAATCCCGGTGGAAGTAGGAGAGCGTACCCTGAGATATTTTCGGGCAAACGAAGAAACAAACAGAGAAGCAATGTTGGTCAATCTAGAGTTGCTCTCGATGAACACAGGGACTCGGTGCATATCAGGATGGCAGCCCAAAAGAAGAGAATAGAAAGATGTTACAATCAAAAATCCAACCTCCGTTATTTCAAAGTAGGAGACTTAGTTTAAGGAAAGTAACTCAAAATACCCGGGAGCTCAATGCGGGGAAGTTAGGTCCAACATAGGAAGGCCCCTACCGAGTTTCAGCTGTCACCGGGAAAGGGTCATACGAGTTAGAAAATTAAGACGGAGAAAAATTGCCAAGCAGCTGGAATGTGGCACACCCCAAGAGGTATTATGCTGATGAGCCTCGCCTATACTGAAAGTATGTGCTGTACTCTTTTTCCCTTCGTCTAGTCTTTATCCCAATTAGGTTTTTCTTGCAAGGTTTTAATGAGGCAGCAACAGAAAGCATACTACGAAGAAAGCTTTAGCAGTAGAAGTAAGACCTTTAAATGACAAGGCACACAAGCAAAGAACCACAACGGAGCAGTTAGATAGTCTTTTTCTCGGTAGCAAAGTTCCAAACCGGGAAGTAAAGTTTACTGTCGAACAAAGGTTACCCGACTGTTTACAAGTGCAAGTCACTGGGGGATTATTAGATAATCTTTGGCTCGATAGCATAAATTCTTAAGGGGAAGTTAAGTCTGCTATCGAACTGAAGATTATCTAGCAATTCACTAGTGGAATCCTCGAAGGTGCAAAACTTCCAATGTTCAAATTTGCATTCTTCCCATTCGAACACTTGGGGGGATGATATGAGGATATGGAAATAATGACTTCCACGTCGACCAAAATACAAAAGCCGTAAATATAGTTGTATCATCAGGACCGAGGACTGCGCGGCCAGCCCCATAGAAACAAGTTGTACAAGTTAGCCACATGAAATGACAATTTCTTTTTAGCAAAATGAATGCTTATGTACTTTTAAAAATGGAAGGAATAAAGTAAAGTCCTTTTATTTCTATCTTGTTTCTTGTCTGAACGATGAATTGATTTTATCATTTGAAAGTTAAACAAGTATTTCAAATGCTAGTGTCGTAATGAACAGGAGATGTCCTCTTCAAGAGCACCGTAAACATAAGAGGACCCTCTCTTATAAACCCCTCACGTTAAAGGGTTGATTTCGGAAGAACTTGTGCTCGAAATCCAAATGTTTTCGGGGGAAAACACACCCCAAGCCTTGCACAATTTAACGCAAGTAGTAAAACTTGCGCAAACACTTAAACAAAAAAAGGACGCAAAAGAGCAAAACTTGCATGAATACTTAAACGAAAAGGGCGCAAAGAGAAAAACTTGCATGATACTTGAACGAAAAGATACTTCTATTCACAATAAATGTGCCAAACGGCACTAGTACAAAAGTGTAAAAACGAAAGCAAAAACTAAGTTGTTGCATCTCTAGAACCCGGAGGAAGAGAAGCATCTACGCCCCCAGGAGAAGTAGGTAGATCCGTGGCCGGCTCGATATCTTGGCCTTCATCATTTTGGCCTTCAGCATCGCCACCTTCCGGTTTTTCTTCAGTTCCCGAGAACTCGGAACCAGAAGTAGAAGAATTAGTAGCATCAGGCCGGGCTGGAAGACCCCTTTTTGTAGTTAACTCTAGCTCACGGGCCTTAGCAATTTCGGCATCAAAGTCAATGACACCCGCTTTGGCCTCTTCCAAGATTTTTCTCCTTATGTTGTACATAGAATATGTTTTTTCAAAAATGAAAGGAAGTCGCTCGGTGCTGAAGTTCTTCTTTAAGCCGGCCAACTTCAGCAGAAAGGTTGTCCTGCGTGAATCTCATGGATCGGAGGCTGACATCAAAGCCACAGAGAGTGGAGCTGTAAATTTTATTATGCTCCATGGACCTCTTATGCTTCTTCTACAACCGGGCATACTTTTCCTCGGCAGTAGTAAGCTCTTCAGCTCTAGAGTTTAAGGCTGCCTCCAAATTACTCAATCTTTCAGCATAAGCAGCCTTACGATTGGATGCAGCAAGAACGGAAATATGGACTTCAACCCATTTGGCCTTAGTTTCTTCAAATTGTTCCCTTAACGGGGCAACCTCCTAGCTAAGGGTTACCACTTCTTGCTCGCTTTGCTGCAACTGAGCCTCCAATTCAACAGCCTCAGCAGCTCGTGCTTCCAGTTCTAAGAGGCGAGCAACATTCTAGTCTCGCTTGGCTAAAAGTTGATCTCGTTCGGAGGTAAGTTCCTCCTTATCACGAATCAGCCTTTGAAGGCCCTCGGAAGCAAGGAAATTGGCCTACAAAACAAAAGTGAAAATTCAAAATCCTACCATAGCAAAGAGAGAAGAAACAACAGAGAAAACAAAGAATATACCGTTGTTGTGTTGTGCATGGCGTTGTTCAACAAACACTCTCGAGAGAGAGTTTATATCTTATCCCTATCTTTTTCTGAAGCCAAAAGCTTCAGATAGTTAGTAAACTCCACCAGCCGGGATAACAGATGGCATCCGGTAGAGACCGAGAGGGTAACATTCCTCCTCCTTTGGGTATCGTCGGAGGGGACAACATAAATTTGCCCCAAATTCTCGTGAACTGGGGACTGGGGAAGAGGGACATCCTCCTCTTGGGCAGCTGCAGTCGGTGGGGATGATGTAACTGCTGGTGGCGAAGGCAGAGTTAGAGAAGAGGGAGATGAAGTAGATGGCGTGGTAGGATGAGAAGCATTTGCGGCAACTGCATTGCTAGTTATTGGTTGCTCGTCAACCGAAGATGGAAGGGACCCGGTACTCAGTCTCATAGTACCGGGCACGGCAACTGGGACCCCAAAGTGAGAGTTAGCATCTTCCACCATATCAAACTCCCCAGAGTGCCGAGGCATCATCCTCGGTTGATGTAACTAGCTCAACAGATTGAGCATTTTGTTGAGTTGATGAAGGTCGTCGTCTTCTATGTAGAGAAGCCCCCTCATCACCGGCTCCTCCATCATCGTCGATCACCACGATTTCTGGGACCGGCTCGGGCTCGGCGCTCATCTCCACGACACCCGGGGATGGCTCAAGCACTGCATTCTTTGCCTTTTTATTTTTCTCCCGGTCGTGGAGGAATGTCTCTTTTTTGGTTGCTTGTTCTCCGGCTGGGGACTTCGAGAAGAAGCACTTGCACCAGAAGCAGGCCCGAAAACACCCGTTCGGGTAAAAGCCTCCTGCAACAGCCTCGCCGCGTTAGTAGGATCAGCCAAAACGTCCTCCTCGGGGACAACAACTGAACCCTAGGGTAGACCTGAATTCAACAAGAGAGAGAGGTTAATCAGCTTTCTTATACGAAAGGAAAAAAACAAGATGAGTTTAACCTACCATGATTTTTGGCCTTCCACCCATATTTAAGGGCTAGTTCTTTCCACATACAGGTCTCGGGCATAGTAACATCCAAAAATTTTTGGACCCACTAGTCCAAGCCTTCAAACCTCGGTGGAAACCACTAAGACAAGTAAAAGAAGAGGAATCAATAACAACATGGGATGATCTTTAGCTAGAAGAAGAAAGAAACGATGAACTTACGAGTATAGTTCCACAATTCTGGAAAGGATGAAGTTGTGGCTAGAATGATGTCCCCGGTGGAAACTGCAAAAAAACGTTCCATCCACCTACGGTTGTTGTCATCATCCATGCTGGCTAGCAGAGGATGGTGGCCACTTTTGCTGAAATTTATCATTCACCCACAAAAAATCTTGGGGGAATAAAGGTTCATTAATCGAGCTAGGGTTAGCTCCTCTCCCGTCTCCTGGCACAGACACCGAAGACGAGCGACTGTCCTCCACACAGAAGGACTTACTTGTGCTAGGCATACCTGGTAACGGATGCAGAACTCTACAATATCGGAGTCAAACTCCTCACTCAAAGAGAACGGCCCCAAAAGTGAAGGGATACGTATAAAAATACGTGAAACCCTTCTTGGGTAAGGTTATCCGCACCGCCAGATCAGGAGCGATAATGTCTAAATCTTGGCAATAGCAGTCTTCCTTCACAACAGGAATACTTGAAGGATAGATGGAAGAAGGGTACACACCAACGGCCTACGTACAAGAGTTAGCGGAAGGATACTTCTCTTCGAAGTCTTTAGTTATTATAATACTTCTTGGGATGATGGTGCTCACCATAGGAGGAGCAACATCATTAACTTTACCTTTATTTTTTGAAGAACTAGGGTTTCTGGAAGAAGAAGCCATTTTTATCAGAAAGGAAGGAAGGGTTTCTAAGAAAAAGGTTAAAGAAAGGTTGAAGACAAAGTACGAGTTGAGTAAAGAGAGTTTGAGAAAGTTTGGAGAATTATGAAGTGTAAATAAAGAAGTTTGATGCGTGCAATAGTCAACTAAAATCGTGGTCATAATTACCTCGATAACTGGCAAAAGTGATGTGTTGCTCCCTAACGCACACGCAAGTATACGTGGTCGACAAGTAATACAGGATTGTGAGTCCGGATTATCGTACCCAAGGGACTTAAGTTAGCTACTTTATAACAACTAATATAGTTATTTAACAAGTAAGGATCAAGTTTAATAGATGGTTTATGCTAAGTTGTTATTCTAATTTATCTCTAAGAATTACAAATAACGATTATGTATTTTGTAATCAATAAAACAAACATTCCAGGGTTGTGATTATGTTTCCAATCCTATTGCGTTCTAATTAACTTATCGTTCATATAGTTAATGTAAGATTGCTAATTGATCGATAATGATACTCATAGCCTTCTTCCGAAGTACTATTCGCCTATTCCTAACAAGATTAACGCCTATATTCCTATGGAATTAATCTAGCAAGAATGCATTAAGAACACGATTATCCAATTAAGCATGGTGATTAAGTATATTCCTATCCTAATCACGAATCCGCTCTTTTAACAAAGTTAAGAACATGCTTTCTTCAAATCTTATTCTAATCTAAACTTAGTTTTCTCAAACATAGCATAGATAATTAATAGGACTTAATTGATGGCCAAAACAATTAAGCAATTAGGCATAGAATTGAAGAAACAATCATATTCACATTAACTATTAAAATGAAATTATCAACTTAGAAACACAATATTCATGGCTAATCACAACCCCAGAACAAGGGGTGATTAGCCACTCATGTTCAACAAAATCAAACAACTAAGTTTTGAAAAACTAAATAGAGATACTAGATCGAATTGATGAACTGAGAATTTGCTTGTGTTGTTGATGTTCCTAAGCTTCCCTAGACTCCAAAATCATGTTCTTCGTCTCTTAGATGGATTTAGGGGTGTTTATATAGGAGTTGGGAAGGTTTGGGGTCGGTTTGGGGGTCTTCTAGATGAAGTAGGACACAATTTCCGCAAACGGCGCCCAGAGTGGCGCCCAGCGCCCCCCAGGGGACTGCTACCAGTGGGCTTTAAATTGTTGCTGCCTCCAGCGCCACAGGCAGCGCTGGGCGCTGGCCTGTGGCTCCTCATCTCCCTTCGTCCGGTTCTTCTTATTTTGGCTCGTTTCTTCCCCGTTTTTGCTCCCGATTGCTTTCGCTTCATTCCTACACATAAAAACATATTAAATTAACATGAATTGATGCACTTAACATCCCAACTTCACACAAACAAGAGCTAAATATGAGATAATTTACATAACATTTTATATCTTTTCTACCAATTATCAACACCCCACACTTAGACTCTTGCTCGCCCTCGAGCAATGGGATTAAATAACCTCCCCAACTACTAAACTCTTAAGATTAGCCCAAAACATTCAACTTTTCAACCACTACATACTCTTGAACACAATCAATACTAGCAAACAGGTATGAACACATAAATCATCCATATCATTCCCGTAAAATTCACTTAAGCCCAATAATTAAAGAACATTCAACACCCCAATTGTCATCACCCAACCTCAAAAGCCGACTTGTCACATTAAGCTACTTCAATGCATATACTTACCCAACAAGACAATTCGTACATTACCAATTGTTCATGAAATCATGTGCCCTCACCAATATATGAAGAGTGAATATATATATATGAATGAAATCACACAAAATTTGCACAACAACTCTCACTCTCACAAAAAAAACTCATATGCATCCCATAGAGTACCATAAGCTTGCCCGTAGTGTAGACTTCCACTAATTGAGTTAGTCAAATCTAAGATCAAGTAGGACTTTGTCGGGTTGTAATGTTGGCTAGGGGACGGGTAGGATATATATTTGGTAGTAGTGACTAGTCCTCCTAAGCACTTAACACACTACACTCAATATTCAAACACTTCTTTTTTTTTTTCTTTCAATCGCTAAACTTGTCTCAAATACATAGCCCTTTTCTTTTCAACTCACTTAGCGCACAATAATAGGAGGTGAAATTTATTTATTTTTTCATATCTTTTCTATTATCAATTTTTCTCTCTTTTTTTTTTCTTTTCCATCATCAATTTTTTCTTTCTTATTTTTCATCCTCCATACACATTTTTCATCCGCTAGTGATTTTTCAATTTAGCTTCAAATAACCAATAAGTCCTTTCACAGTTCCACAAGACAATCCCTCTAACTGCCCTTACTTCTTCTAGCGACTAAGTGCTTTCGGAGGTAAAGGTTCAAATAAGGCTCAATTCAAGAAAAAATAAAAGGAATAGCTTGTAATGTAGGTACCAAAAGAAAAAGGCTTATAGGCTCAACGGGGCTCGCAATGGACAAATTTATATGTGATGCGACAAGCACATCCAAAATCAAACAAAGAAGTGCCTATATCATTTCTTAGATCGTTCCAACTTACAATTTTGCTTTAATTAACACACAAGGCAAGTTCTAGACTCTTATAAGATAGCATAGAAAATCAAAACCTTACCCCACACGCTGCACATGACTCAATCACAATGGTTCTGTTCAAATGTCGAATTAAGCAAACATATACACTTGAAGCAATTAAGCAGTAATACACTATATGTTACGCAAGTCAACAATTGAGAAGAGGCGTCACAAATTGGGCTGTTTTCCTTCGAAAAAAACTTAACTAACGTGAATTGGATCATGTGTCATAGCCTATTGTACTAGCATAAACCATGTCAATATGTATTGCCCTCTTTCTCAGTTCTTCCAAATATAATCCTAAAAAGAAATTAAAGATGCCCGGTTCGAATTACATCCTTGGAAAAGAACCGGTGCCCTAAGAAAAACCAAGGAAAATTAACTACTAATCTAAAAATAAAGAAAAATCTTTTTGTTATTTTTAATCCAATTTTATCCCTCAAGAAAACGATCCATCGTCGGGAAAAACTGGAATTTATATATATATAATACATATTAAAAAAAATTCCGGTTTTTTCTATATATTTATTATTATTTTTCTTTGTTTTTTTTCTTCAAGATCATAATAACAGGAACAAATACACAAACCAAAAACGATTAGTCATTCTAAATAAACTAACAACAATTTAAGACTAAGAACACAATCATAACTAAAAAAAAAAGAAAAAAAAATCACAAAACCTCACCTAAAAAGTCACAGAACAGACACTTCCACCACATATAAATTCAAGGCACGACAAGTACTTTCCCTCACCCCACACTTATTACATGCATAGTCCCCGATGCATAATAAAATTAAAAGTAAAGTAGGGTGAAAAGAAAGGCTCCCCTCAATCCGTGCCGGTTTCGTCGGAATCCATTTCAACAGGCACCAATGCCACAGTCCGGTGGCGTCATCCTCATCCTCCCCCTCATGATCCGAGCCCTAGATGGTGTTGGTGTCTTCCTCGGAATGAACTGGACTGCCTGGAGCAATCCCGAGCATCTCCTTTGATGTGCCAGAAAGATCGTCATGCAAGCGCAGGCGTTCTTCATCAGGAATGCCGCCGCGGCTCATAAACAGGTTGATAGCATTGTACATATATCTGCTGAAGTTCTCATCTCGCTCCAACCTGGCTGCCAGGGTTAGTTTGGAAGCAGGCTCCATGACGAATGTAATGTCCATAAGACCTGGTGGAGCCTCCACCACTTCATCATGTCCCGGATACTCGGGCACTCCCAAAAAACGCATATACTGGGTCAAGAGGTTGCCAAAGTAGAGCCGCCGTTTCTGACGCCCGAATCTGGTACGAGCCATTTCTGCTAGCATAATTTCATCTATATTGATCGGGCGGCCGGTCATAAGGGAGAATATCAAGCAAACTCGAGCCCGTGTACAATCACTGCTATGTTCAGCAGGCATCAGCCTAGCCTGCACGAAGTTTTGCCATACCTTGGCAGCATTGTTAAAATCAGCCCAGACCATAGAGAGGTGGATATTTCCTTGCTTTCTGTTCCATTTAGCGTTGGAATCAACGCCACACAACGTATGTCTGATGAGCTGATAGGGGGGCTTTTGATCAGTTGTTGCAATCGCTGAGGGTCAGCATTTGCAACACCCAAGTAAAGGCACAAGTCTTCCCGTCCCAAAGACACCGTGGTCCCTCGAACATAGGACCTGGATCGATGATAGTCCCAGTTCGCATATAATTCTCGAACTAGACTCAAGTTTGCCGGCCCTGGGCATTCAAGTTACTTTTCCATTCTGGATAGGCGGAGTCGAGCAAGAATGTCCGGAAATCGCCTTTCTAATAAGGTAGTGTTTATGCCCATCTCAGAGACGTAACGCCATGTTGGCACAAAATTTCGATACCAGACGGTCGTATCATCATCAACCAAGTCTAAGCGTGGGCGAGGCCTGGTGGGGACTTGTTGTGAACCCTCATCAACTTGTTTTCCTTTGGCTTGGCGAGAAGATCCTTCTCCCTGTTTTCGTTTTTTCGATGCTTGGGAAGTATTTGAAGCCTTTCCAAGAACTTTCCCTTTGTTACCATCACGTGCCATAGCTACCTGCAATAAGACAAATAGAGAAGTGAGAAAAATGTATTACAATGTCATGAAAGGACCCCACACTTAAACTTTAACGTACAAAACAAGTGTGTGCAAGATAAGCGACGGGTACTCAAGACTTCCCCGTGTGTGAGAGTTAATGAACATGGCAATGTGAGTGAGTGTCAAAGATGAAAGCAAATAAAGTTCGGAACTTTAGAGGTGAAAACGACTAATAGACATACAAGAACTAAGGTACACTAATTGGACAACATACATGATGAATAAATAGAATTACATAATATGTTTGAAATCAAAGCCGACCCCCCTAATACGTATAAATCACCCAAACTACCCCACACTTAATTCCAATGCATAAATAAGTATTTCCGATTACTCAGACTTCATCGGAACTTAAAAAGTTATCATTCAGGCATTTAAGCAAACACGTGGTGTGCAAGACTAGTGTTCTTCACCCTCAACAATGGTGAAGTGTAGTCACCCTCCCAGTTTTTGACGAAGTAGAGGGAATGGTAGTTTACTACTCCGATACAACCAAAATTAACCAACAATTTCGTCATATACGTAGAGGATCATGAGGTGCGAGCAACAATTAAGAAGAAGGGCAGTAGGGAAAGGGAATATGAATAGTTATGTAAAATTATAACTTAAAAGATAAACTCAATAAAAGCAAAGAGAAGAGAAGAGACGGATGCGAGGCATACCTGATAAACAATCGTAGAAACGGGCAAAGTTGAGAAGTGTAGTAAGGAAGAAGACAGAAAGTTGGAGAAGAGAGTAGTGTGTCGTATGTTTGGTCTTGAGTGTGAAGTGTGTCGGGTGGGTTGGGATTGATATAAGGGTTAAGTTGTTAGGGGAAATGGGTTATGGGTCGGGTAGAGGCGAGTATGGGGCAAAAATTAAAAACAGAAAGTACTTACCTGGTCACCCCCCCAGCCGGCGCTAGGCGCCCACCCCGGCGCTGGGGGTCTTGAAAGTTACTACTTTCAGTGCCACAGGCAGCGCTGGGCGCTAGCCTGGGCACTGGAGGCAGTGCGTTTTCTGGCTCCCTTTTTTTTTTTTTTTTGTCACTTATTACAATATGGCCTTACTATTTTAATACATCAATTACATTCTTCTAGCTAAGCTAAAAAAATTAAAACAAGAAGTTAACTAAGAACAACATTAAACATTGGGTTGCCTCCCAACAAGCGCCTGATTTAACGTCGCGGCACGACTCAACTTTTTCCGGCTTATTCATTTGTAAGCGTGATCTTGGTTTTGTCTCGGTTGACCAATCCTCCCCAATAATGCTTAACCCTTTGTCCGTTCACCAAGAATGTCCTTTCACTGTTTAAGGCACGTAGTTCAATTGCACCGTAGGGCGTAACTCGCACTACTTCAAAAGGCCCTGACCATCTTGACTTTAGCTTTCCGNAAAAAAAAAAAAAAAAAAAAGAAATCACTTACCTGGACACCTTAAAACCTACTGCTTTCAGCGCCACAGGCAGCGCTGGGCGTTTGCCTGGGCGCTAGAGGCAGTGAGTTTTCGTAAGTTTGCTCTTTTTTTTTTCACTTATTACAATATGACCTATACTATTTTAATACATCAATTACATTCTTCTAGCTAATCTAAAAAATTTAAAACAAGAAGTTAACTAAGAACAACATTAAACATTGGGTTGCCTCCCAACAAGCGCCTGATTTAACGTCGCGGCACGACTCAACTTTTTCCGGCTTATTCATTTGTAAGTGTGATCTTGGTTTTGTCTCGGTTGACCAATCCTCCCCAATAATGCTTAACCCTTTGTCCGTTCACCAAGAATGTCCTTTCACTGTTTAAGGCATGTAGTTCAATTGCACCGTAGGGCGTAACTCGCACTACTTCAAAAGGCCCTGACCATCTTGACTTTAGCTTTCCGGGTAAAAGCCTTAATCTTGAATTGAATAAAAGCACTAGCTGGCCCGGTTCAAAATAGCACGGTTTAATATGCTTGTCGTGCCATCTCTTTGTCTTTTCTTTGTATAATTTGGCATTCTCGTAGGAGTGTAGCCGGAACTCATCTAGTTCATTCAGTTGCATTAGTCTCTTTTCGCCCGCAGCTTCAAGGTCCATATTTAATTTCTTTATCGCCCAATATACCTTATGTTCCAACTCCACCGGTAGGTGGCAAGCTTTTCCGTAAACTAGTTTGTAAGGCGATGTTCCGATTGGAGTTTTGAAGGCTGTCCGGTATGCCCAAAGAGCGTCATCTAACTTTGATGCCCAATCCTTTCTATTTACGCTCACTGTCTTCTCCAAGATTTGCTTTATTTCTCTATTGGATACCTCGGCTTGACCGCTTGTTTGGGGGTGATAAGCTGTGGCAACTTTGTGACGTACCCATATTTTGCTAAAAGATTGTTGAGCAGCCGGTTGCAAAAATACGTGCCTTCATCACTAATCAATGCTCGGGGAGTCCCGAATCTGGAAAATATGTTCTTCTTGACGAAGGCGGCGACTACCATGGCATCATTTGTAGGCAAAGCAATTGCCTCTACCCATTTGGACACATAGTCAACAGCAAGCAAAATGTATTTGTTCCCTCTGGAAGGTGGAAACGGGCCCATGAAATCTATCCCCCACACATCAAAGAGTTCAACTTCAAGAATGTTGTTGAGGGGCATCTCTTGCTTTCTTGTGATTGTGCCCGTTCTTTGACATTGGTCGCATCTTTTGACAAAGGCATGTGCATCCTTGAATAGAGTAGGCCAGAATAGCCCGGATTGTAAAACTTTGGCTGCTGTTCGGTCACCTCCGTGATGGCCTCCATACGGTGAGGCGTGACAATCATGCAAAACAGAATCAACCTCTTCATCCGGAATACATCTTCTCATCAACTGATCGGCACATTGTTTGAACAAGTACGGTTCATCCCAGTAATAGAACTTGACATTATGCAGGAACCTTTTTCTAGCTTCGCTTTTGAAATCTGGAGGGAGTACTCCGCTTACCAAGTAATTGACAAAATCTGCATACCACGGAGGAGAATCATGACTAATTGCAAAAAGGTGTTCATCGGGAAAGAATTCCTTTATTTGTCCATCTTCTTCCATGTGTGCATGATTTTCTAACCGAGAGAGATGGTCCGCCACTTGATTTTCAGTCCCCTTCCGGTCTCTGATTTCTACATCAAATTCCTGCAACAATAGTACCCAGCGCATTAATCGAGCTTTAGATTCTTTCTTAGTAAATAGATACCTGATTGTTGCATGGTCAGTGTGGACTATGACTTTTGTTCCCACTAAATAAGCTCTGAACTTCTCAAATGCCCAAACTACTGCTAGCAACTCCTTTTCGGTGGTAGTGTAATTTTGTTGTGCCGGATCTAAAGTTTTGCTCGCATAGTAAATAGAATGGAAACCTTGTCCTTTCGCTGTCCCAGCACTGCTCCAATGGCCAAATCACTAGTGTCGCACATGAGTTCAAAAGGCATTGACCAATCCGGTGCTACAATGATAGGTGCAGTTACCAGCTTCTCCTTAAGTGCTTCGAATGCTTTGAGGCAGGAATCATCGAATTTGAATGGTATATCTTTCTCGAGCAACCTGCACAAAGGAGTAGCAATTTTAGAAAAATCTTTAATGAAGCGTCTATAAAAACCTGCATGTCCTAAGAAGCTCCGGACACCCTTGATGGAAATTGGAGGCGGTAATTTTTCAACGGCCTCGACTTTTGCTCTGTCTACTTCAATGCCTGTTCTGGAAATTTTATGGCCCAAGACAATTCCCTGTTGCACCATGAAGTGGCACTTTCCCAATTAAGTACCAAATTAGTTTCCTCGCACCGGGCTAGCACTTTACTTAGGTTCCTTAAGCAATTATCATATAAGGACCCGAAAATAGAGAAGTCATCCATGAACACCTCTACAAATTTTTCCACCATATCGGTGAAAATGGCCATCATGCATCTTTGGAATGTCGCAGGTGCGTTGCATAGGCCTAATGGCATTCGCTTGAAGGCGAAGGTGCCATAAGGACATGTGAAAGTGGTCTTCTCTTGATCTTTGGGGCATATAACAATTTGATTATACCCTGAGTAGCCATCCAAAAAGCAATAATATTCGTGTCCTGCTAGCCTGTCGAGCATCTGATCAATGAATGGAAGTGGGAAATGATCTTTTCTGGTTGCCTTGTTGAGTTTCCGATAGTCAATACAAACCCTCCATCCTGTAATGGTTAGAGTGGGGATCAATTTGTTCTTTTCATTCTCTACAACTGTCATTCCCCCTTTCTTAGGTACACACTGCACTGGGCTGACCCAATTGCTGTCAGAAATCGGAAAGATAATACCCGCATCAAGAAATTTTATGACTTCCTTCTTCACCACTTCTTTCATTATCGGATTCAATCTCCGCTGCTGCTCTACACTGGGGCGATGTCCTTCTTCTAAAAATATTGTGTGCATGCAAAATGATGGACTGATTCCCTTTATATCTGCGATGGTCCACCCAATTGCTTTCTTGTATTCTCGAAGAACCCGTAGTAATTTGTCCTCTTGTGTGCTAGTCAGGATGGATGATATGATTACTGGCAATGTTTCAAATTGACCCAAATAGGCATAGCGCAGATGCGCTGGGAGTGGCTTGAGTTCAAGCCTGGGTGCTTCCTCAACAGATGGCTTAGGAGGGGTCAGAGTAACAGGCCTCTCCAATTCTTCAAATTTTCTGAATCCTTGAATGTAGTTGCAAGATAGGTCCAGTATCTGCTCAATGTCCCTCATTATGTCATCTTCAACAGCCTCCACATCCCCAATCAATAGACATTCAACTGGATCAGCTGGGCTCAAGTATGGCACTAAAGATGTGGAAACAGTTTCCACCACTGAAATCATAGACAACCCCTCGTAATGTGTCGACAGTCGTAGTGCTTTATAAACATTAAACACTTCTTCTTGGTCCCCTACCCGCATAGTCATCTTTCCTTCGCAAACATCTATGATGGCTCGGCCGGTAGCTAAGAAGGGACGCCCCAAAATAAATGGGACGTCCTGATCTGGTTCGTAGTCCAAAATGATGAAGTTCGCCGAAAATATAAACGAGCCCACTTGGACTAGAACGTCCTCAATCACACCCTCCGGCTGAGCCAAAGAGCAGTCTGCCAGCTGTAATATGACTGTGGTTGGGCGTGGATCGCCTAATCCCAACTGTCAGAACACTAATAGTGGCATCAGATTTATGCTTGCTCCGAGGTCGCATAGTGGCCTTCCCACAGCATGTTTCCTAATAGAGATCTGGATGGTGAAGCTGCCCGGATCCTTTAACTTTTGTGGTAGTTTCCCTTGAATTCTCGAACTGCACTCTTCAGTATGTGTCACCATTTCAAACTCATTCAATCTTCTTTTGTTTGCCACAATGTCCTTGATGTACTTTGTATATTTAGGTACTTCTTGTAGAATATCCACTAGTGGAATGTTTATTTGTACCTGTTTTAAGATCTCAAGGAATTTCTTATAGGCCTCATTGTCTCTCAACTTTTTTGCAATCTCTGGGGAAAGGGAGGTGGTGGCCTTGCAATCAATTGTGGGGGTTGCTTAGCCACTACCTCGTCGACTGAATTTTCATCTCCTTTGGCCTTTTCTGAAGTTATCTCCATGGTAGTTGGTTTTTCATTGAAAGTTACCTGCTTTTTCTTTTTCTTTTCGACCTCTTCTAGCTGTCTCCCGTTCCTCAATGAAACTGCATTTAGTGCTGCCCGTGGATTAGCTTCAGTGTCGCTGGGTAGTGCCCCAGCAGTCGAGTATTCTGTGCTCCGGCCAACTGCCCCAAATGGCGCTCCAAATTCCTCACTGTAGTAGTGAGGGTTTGATATTCCGTTCTGAATTGTTTGTTGTCCTGCACTAGCTGCTTCAGTAATTCATTTGTGTTATCCTCAGATTGAGGAGGTTGCTTCTGTGATTGATTATAATTTCCCTGTGGTCTGCTCATATTCTGTTGCGGCTGATTACCTCCCCATGAAAAATTAGGATGATTCCTCCAATTTGGATTGTAGGAATTTCCATACTGTGCATGTTGATTCACGGGGCCCCTGCTTTATTGTCCCACATAATATATAGACTCTAGATTGATGGGACACATACCACTTGTGTGGTTATCACCACACATCTCACAACATATTGACATTTGTTGAACCTGCTACCTGGGTTGACCCTGCTGCATGGTCATTCGGTTCATCTGATTTGCCAATTTAGCCATTTCGGCTCTCATTGCTGCCAAGTCATCCAATTCAATCAAACCAGCTCCCTTCTTCTTAATGGCTCTACGCGAGTCACCATCACCTTGCCAATTATGGTCATTGGCTGTAAAGTTGTTCAATAAAAGTTGGATCTCACTGTAAGGCTTAGCCATGCAACTTCCACCGCACGCTGAATCAAGGTTCATCTTCGAGGCTTCATCTAACCCATCAACAAACGTGTGCCCAAGTACCTCATCTGTTTGCAGTCTCTAAGTAGCTTTTTGTACCTCTCCCATGCCTGTCGAAGGGTTTCCCTTCTCGTTGTTTAAAGCCCAAAATCTGACTTCTCAGTGACTTGGTTTTCTTGGTATGAAAGAATTTGATCAGAAACTTTCTTGCCAAGTCATCCCATGTATATATACTATTTGTCGGCTCCTTTTGTAGCCACTCTTTTGCTTCCCCCAACAGAGAAAAGGGAAACAACGTCAATCTCACATAATCCTTCGACATATTTGGGTAATTGTACGTGTCTGTTATCTCTAGAAAGTTCTGAATGTGTCGCTGTAGGTCTTCATGAGACGGCCCCACATATTGTCCCGTAGACTGGATGAGCTGCACCATGTACTGCTTCAGCTCAAAATGCCCTGTGATTTCAGGCTTGACAATTGCCTGAGTCATATTGGCAAGATTAGGTCTTGCCGCTTCAATCGCCGCCCTTTCTGCGTTTCCTGCCATCTCGATAGGCTGTGGTTGCACAACTATGTCCAACTCTGGATTAATTCTGGTCCTGGCTTCTACTTCCCTCCTTACTCTGTGTAAGGTATGTTCAATTTCTGGATCAAAGGGAAGCAGGTTGTTTGCACTTCTACTTCTCCGCATTCAATAGAAAAGCCTGTGTCAAAGCAAACAACGTCAGCCGATTAATAAAACTTGAATAAATAACAAATAATAGCTGAAATTGGTAAAGTAGCAGAATTTTTAAGTCCCCGGCAACGGCGCCAAAAACTTGTTGCTCCCTAACGCACACGCAAATATACTTGGTCGACAAGTAATACAGGATTGTGAGTCCGGATTATCGTACCCAAGGGACTTAAGTTAGCTACTTTATAACAACTAATATAGTTATTTAACAAGTAGGGATCAAGTTTAATAGACGGTTTATGCTAAGTTGTTATTCTAATTTATCTCTAAGAATTGCAAATAACGATTATGTATTTTGTAATCAATAAAACAAACATTCCAGGGTTGTGATTATGTTTCCAATCCTATTGCGTTCTAATTAACTTATCGTTCATATAGTTAATGTAAGATTGCTAATTGATCGATAATGATACTCATAGCCTTCTTCCGAAGTACTATTCGCCTATTCCTAACAAGATTAACGCCTATATTCCTATGGAATTAATCTAGCAAGAATGCATTAAGAACACGATTATCCAATTAAGCATGGTGATTAAGTATATTCCTATCCTAATCACGAATCCGCTCTTTTAACAAAGTTAAGAACATGTTTTCTTCAAATCTTATTCTAATATAAACTTAGTTTTCTCAAACATAGCATAGATAATTAATAGGACTTAATTGATGGCCAAAACAATTAAGCAATTAGGCATAGAATTGAAGAAACAATCATATTCACATTAACTATTAAAACGAAATTATCAACTTAGAAACACAATATTCATGGCTAATCACAACCCCAGAACAAGGGGTGATTAGCCACTCATGTTCAACAAAATCAAACAACTAAGTTTTGAAAAACTAAATAGAGATACTAGATCGAATTGATGAACTGAGAATTTGCTTGTGTTGTTGATGTTCCTAAGCTTCCCTAGACTCCAAAATCATGTTCTTCCTCTCTTAGATGGATTTAGGGGTATTTATATAGGAGTTGGGAAGGTTTGGGGTCGGTTTGGGGGTCTTCTAGACGAAGTAGGACACAATTTCCGCAAACCCAGGGGACTGCTACCAGTGGGCTTTAAATTGTTGCTGCCTCCAGCGCCGCAGGCAGCGCTGGGCGCTGGCCTGTGGCTCCTCATCTCTCTTCGTCCGGTTCTTCTTATTTTGGCTCGTTTCTTCCCCGTTTTTGCTCCTGATTGCTTTCGCTTCATTCCTACACATAAAAACATATTAAATTAACATGAATTGATGCACTTAACGTCCCAACTTCACACAAACAAGAGCTAAATATGAGATAATTTACATAACATTTTATATCTTTTCTACCAATTATCATGATGCTAAATCATGGGATGACGCGTGTTCAGAGCATTAAATGTGGAAAGACATGCGTTTAATCAACCGTCAGAAACATTGCAGAAAGGGTTTTCCGCCAAAGAGGTATCTCTACCAACTTTTCGGTGACACAAAGTTATGCCACCAGAAAGCAGGGGGACTATCTGTATAGGGGAAAATATGTTCATATTTAATGTTCACATGAGAAAGTGATACGTAGAGCTGAAGACAGAAGACAGTTGGGCCAGATGGCAATGATCTCGCTTGTTATCAGAAAGAATGATATTTGTAAACACGAAATAAATGCCTACCGCCTGACAGCATTTAATGAAGAATATTCTATAGTATTAAGTGAACGGTCCGTTATAGAGAATAAGGCATTTACTGCCTACCGTTACACATTCTTCAACGGCCCTCATAATTGTCATTTAACAGGGGCTTGATCCTAGGACCTAGTTCCTTAGGTACAATTATAAATAGTGAGCTTTACCATCATTTTTAGGGACACTAATTTTCTGACAAGCATACACTATATTCTATCAAAAGCTCAATAACATTTTACTTTCTCGCTTATTTAAATGATTTTTACTGCTTCCGGAAGCTTTGCGTCCGGGACTAATGTATTTACTTTTTTATCTCAATTTCAAGGCTAAGTCTTATATTTTTGTCTAATTCATTTATCATTTTAAGATTAAATCGATTTATTTGTCTATAAACCACGTATAAATTTAACTATACTATTTTACGAATAAACAACAAGCACAAACTCAGACCAGAGAGATCTAAAATCTGAAGTATTTAATGTGGATTAGGCCGCTGCTGGACCAGTTCTTATGATCATGTTATAAAGAAGAGCACAAAATTAAACAAATCTTGCTGCAAAGAAATTGATATATTAATTTCCTACGATCTTTTAAATGATATTACAATTTTAATTACTTGTAACACATTGATAACACGAGTAGCTTTTTACAGGGATAATACGTAATTACTTCTGGATCGTCTTCCTTTACCGGATGTAATGGAATCCTATGACCTCTTATATTTGTCCAATCGGTAATTGAGCCGATGTGACACATTTCTAGATTGACTGCGCGTGAAAGCGCCAAAATATCATTTTTTTTTCATTTTTCATTTTTCTCTTTCTTCTTTTTTTGTTCTTTTATTCTAAGTTTCTAAGCCTTCTTTTCTTTTTCTTGTTTCTTTTCTTCTCCTGTTTTCATATTCCCCTTTCTTCTTGTCAGCGCCTCACCTCAACTCCCCAGTAGCCAAACCATCTGTTTATTTTTTATTTCGGCTAACAATTAAATTTATACGTAATTTTAAGAACACGTGATTTGATTTGATACAAATAAAGGATAAACGAAAATAAAGACTAAATTCAATAAGTAAATTAAGAAATAATGCAAACCATCAATCTAGAATAGCTTCACCTTGGTAGAATTCTCTAAGATAGAGAAATATGAAGCAAATTGATAAAGAAAACAATTAGAGCAGACTGTATTTTTTATATTGATCGTTGACTGTGTGATGCCTTTTACAATTATGTTTCCCCTTTATATAGGGAGGGGAATGAGTCTTATACAATGTAAAACACCTATCTACAAGGTAAAATATCCCTAGAATTAATGACTTCAACGTCTTTGCTGATTTCTGCTGTGATTCCCGCCGAGATATTTACGTATCACGGGATTTCTGGTCCTTCTGTTATGCAAATATGATAATTTTATCCTAGGGCGTTTTACCCTAATCGACCTCAACAATCTCGTCTCGGACACCTTGGCTTCGAGCTCCGTTCCGATGACATCCGGCCTCGACCTTCATCTCTTGATGTATCGATCTCGGCCTATCGAGCAGTAACACCAAGCGACGCTGGTTGTACGAATTCGAACTTGATATTCGCTATGCAAGCGATCGAATTCGACCCCATACAGATAGTCCCCTCGTTTTTTGGAGAGTAATGATAAAAAATGATATGAGCCGCCGCTTTTAAGATTAGGTCAAATGGAGACATACTTATGGCGCGCGACACGGAATTCGGGATGTCACATCAAAAGAAACAAAATGTCATATTGATAAATGACGGTAGCATTATGACACACGTGGCTAGTATCAAAAACGTCTTTTCATAGACCAACTGAAGACAAACCTCTGCAATGCCTGCAAACGCTAATTAATGCTTCCTCATTTTGGGACTCGAACCGCCACCTTTAAGAGGGTATAAATAGCCCTCTTTTCCTTCAGTTCTAAAGTTTGCGTTATTTGAGCATTATATTCTACAAGTTCTCTTAGTTTGTTCACAAGTGATCTTCTCCTTTGTTCCTGTCTTACCCTTGCATCTACTAGCTTCTTCCACTCTTTATCTCCAATGGCAAAGACATCCAAATCTGTTCCTCAAAAACAAAACCCCTCTTCTTCTCAACCCGCTGAAGAACCTGAACCTGTCGTTGTTGAGGAAACTACGACCGAGCCCCCTCTAAAAGCGTTCATACCGATTGGGTGTTCAATTGGTTCCGATTTTAAGGTAGAGAAGGCTTCTCCGTTCCGGGCCGGGGCGAACCGGTCACTAGATACATTTGTTCGATTACAAACAAAACCATCGACAGGGTGAAGGAAGATTGCAACTGGGTTGGTAAGGACGTGGTGGTTCCCGCGCCGGAAGAGGCGATTACCACCCACGTGGAGGGCTACTTGAGTGTTTACACTTATCCCTTCACATTGGGCCCTTTGGACCCAATCATCGTTGCCTTTTTCAAAAGTTATGATGTAATGCTGGGCTAGATTCACCCCTCCGTTTGGAGAATAGTCATTCTCTTTCGCTTTTTTGTAAGCAAGATCAATGGGTACCCTTTCACCCTCGATCATCTCTTACGGCTATATAGTCCCCGAATATTCTGAGGGGGATTAATAAAACTTGCTCACCGGGCAAGCAAGGCCCCCTTCTCGAGCATCGACGAGGACAGGGATCGAGGTTGGATGAGTCGATTTGTTCGAATAAAGACATCGGACCTGATTCCTGCCGAAGACTTGCCGTTTCCTGAAAAGTGGAACATGAACCATAAGTGCTATACTCTTATTTCAATTTGTCTGGTGGCTTTCCTTTGTTATCTCACTAACTGATTTCACGTGGTGTAGCCGTTTCTCAAATGTCGGCTGCAATTATGCACTTGAAAGAATGGGTCGAGAAGGTGGTGTCTCAAAGGACCTATTCGGAGCGTGCTTGGCGCGAGATATCGAAGGGCCGGTGGGAGGCCAAAAATTACGATGAGATCGATAACGTTTGAATTCTACGCCTTATATTATTGATAATGCTAACTTATAACTTACTTCACTCTTCATTTGCAGGTCTATCGAAGGACGTTGAAATGAGGCCAACGTCCCCTGGTCGAGAGATTCCCTGCCATCCCCCTGCCTCAGAGCAGGAGAAGGAGAAAAAGAGGAAAGAAGTCCCTAGTTCTTCTAGGCCCAAGAGGAAGAGGCCGAGGAAAAGTATAGCTCATAAAACCAAATATCAGACTTAGCTTATCGATTGGACGACGAGTCCGAGGAAGACGAAGGCCTCGAACTTTTGGGGAGCAAGCCATCTCGGGTAGTCCCCCAGGAGAGGGCCGATGAAACTCATCTTCATTGAGTAGAGGGTCCCGAGATGGGGGCGAGAACTGGGGCTTCCGCCAATGCGAGAGAGGCAACACAGGGAATCTCGGGCCCGCCAGAAACAATGGACTCCCCTTCTTTTTTGGTGTCAACTTTTAATGAGGCCCGAGCCGCAAAAGCACATTCCCCGAGCAAAGGCCCTATATCGGAAGGACCTTTCCAAGGTTTCTTCGAGGATACTTTTGGGCTCGAAGTGCCGAGGAAGAGTCCCTTCACTGGAACGAGCAAGGCATCTTTCAATCCAAAGATGGTCGATAGATTTCCTGCTCCAGTTTAGACCCTGATCGAAAGCAAATAATAAGGTTTGCCTATCCCGAAGATGCTAGGGCCCTTTCTGTGCCTGTGGGGGTGGCTAGTTATCTTTGGTGTTTGGTAACCGAAGAAGATCAGGTCGCGATGGACGCGGTGGATGTAGCCTGCTTGTTCAATGAGGCTCAACAAACATCAAATAAGGTAAGCTTCTGATAAGCCTTGTCTGGTGTTCGCCAATTCGCATTTCAAACTTCGACTAACTGTCATATTTTCTCTTGTATTTGTAGGCCTCGGTGCTTCATCATATGGCTTTTCTTCGACAAAGGGAAGAAATGGCGCGTCGTGAGCGGCTCGAAGGGGAGATGTCGACCCTTCGGGCCAAACTAGACTTTGTGCGTAGAGAAAATTCTGGCATGATCGATCAGATGGGGCAACAGCTCGACAACACAAACCGACTCCGATCCGAGGCGAGTGAGGCCAAAGAAGAAATTAATGAATGGAGAACTAGGACTGATCTGCTCACTTCGGAAAAAGAGGCCCTCCAAGGTCAAATGGTTTCTTCGGAAAATCAATTATCGGAGGCAAAAGAGAAAATTAGGGCTCTGACTAAGAGCACTGATATGCTTCAATCCCAAGTCGAGACGCTCATTTCGGATCGTGAAATTTTGGTCAACGAGCTGCAATTGGCAAAATCGAAGGTTGCTGCATCCAAGGCTGAGGCCGATGAGTTAGTAGCCCAATACAGGGCCGATGCCGAGGCTGCTCAGGAACAATCGAAGATTTTGGTTGAATATACTAAGTGCCAAACCCGGCTATTCTTGAAGAGTTACAAGCTCAGGGCTTCGATCTATCAATCGAGATCGACGATGCTAAAAAGATCCAAGCCGAAGCCAGAAAATAGGCCTTCCAGAAGAAGAAGAAGAAGACTCCGAGAAATCGAGATCTGCCTTAAGAGGTCTTACTCCCTTTTGAATTTCATCAGTTCGATATGGCTTTAGCCTTTTAAGAAATCGGGATTTGCCTTAACATGTCTTACTCCCCTTCGACATTCATCTGTTCGATATGGCCTTAGCCTTATAAGAAATCGGGGTTTGCCTTAACAGGTCTTATTTCCCTTTTGATTAAATCTTATTTTCGGATGAAACTCTAAGCAACGTTAGTTTAAATCAAAATGGCCCTTGGGCTCAGAGACAGGATATCGATGCAAAAGAACTTTTATTAGCATTCAAGTGCTTGTACAACTTGCTTAGGAGATAGATCAATATATTTGGGTACGATTCTTTTGACCTTTTGACCCTTACATCGATTCGCAATGATCATTGAGAAGTTCCCCCGAATTGAAGTAGCTAAGCAGTCTTCTGATATTTAAAGTCGATCGAAATTTAGCACCGAACATTGTTGCCTTTGATATGCAACCGATCTAAGTTAGCACGTTTTCTGGTTGCCTCATTAAAAACCTTGACGTAAAACACAATTTTGGAGAAAACTGGTTGAAGGGAAAAAGAGTGCAACGTGTGCTTTCAGTCATAATGTCCTATGTTTTCTGGATCGAGGTTACTTCACTTGATACCTGCAGCTGTTAGTAACATAAAACAAACAAACGAAGAATGAAAGATCATACATCAACAATAGTATCGTTTCAAGTGGTTTATGTTCCAATTGTTCGGTAGCTGTTTGCCATCCATTGTTCCAAGCTTGTATGATCCCTTTCCGGTGATCTTTAAGATGGAGTAAGGCCCTTCCCAGTTCGGCCCTAACTTCCCTTCGTTTGGGTCTCGAGTATTGGGTGTGATTTTTCTGAGCACTAGGTCTCCGATGTTGAAGTGTCGAAGATGGGCTCTTCGGTTGTAATACCTTTCAATCTTTTGCTTTTGGGAGGCCATTCAAACAAGGGCTCCTTCCTTTCTTCATCCAATAATTCCAAATTGGTATTCATAGCTTCGCGATTCGATTCCTCGGTTGCATAGCGGAACCTGATACTCGGTTCGCCTACTTCGACTGGCATCAACACTTCAGCACCATACACTAGGGAGAAGGAGTGGCTCCGGTGCTGGTTTTCTCAGTTGTGCGATACGCCCATCGGACATCAGGCAATATCTCTTTCCACTTCCCCTTTGCGTCAGTTAATCTCTTTTTGAGATTTCGAAGTATGGTTTTGTTGGTCGATTCAGCTTGTCCATTGCCGCTGGGGTGATAGGGCGTCGATAGGATCCTTTTGATCTTATTATCCTCGAAGAACTTCATCACTTTGCTTCCAATGAATTGCTTTCCATTATCGCACACGATCTCTGATGGCATCCCAAATCGGCAGACGATGTGATCCCAAATGAAATCGATCACTTCCTTTTCCCTAACCTTCTTGTATGCCTGTGCTTCAACCCATTTGGAGAAATAGTCAGTCATAAAGAGAATGAATTAAGCCTTACCTGGCGTGTAGGGGAGAGGGTCGACGATGTCCATTCCCTATTTCATAAATGGCCGTGGTTACAAGACCGAATGCAACGTCTCCCCGGGCTGGTGGATCATCGGTGTGTGCCTTTTGCATCGTTATACTTACGAACGAACTCCTTTGAATCTTTTTCCATATCGATCCAATAATAGCCGGCTCGGATTATTTTTTGGACCAGGGATTTGACGCCGAAATGATTCCCGCATGTGCCTTCGTGTATTTCCCTTAAAATATATTCGGTGTCACCCGGTCCGAGACATATCGTGAGGGGGCCACCGAATGTCCTTCTAAATAAGGTTTCGTCATCGGATAAACAGAACCGAGCTGCCTTAGTGCGCAATGCTCTCGATTCTTTTGGGTCCGAGGGGAGCTTACCGGAGCTGAGATATTCTATATACTTATTCCTCAAATCCCAAGACAGACTAGTTGAATTGATTTCGGCATGGCCTTCCTCCACCACCGACCTCAAGAGCTGTATGATCTTCTCAGACTCTATCTCGTCATCTTCGACCGATGATCCCAAATTGGCAAGAGCAGCGGCCTCACAGTTTTGCTCTCGAGGTATGTGTTGCAAGGTCCATTCCTTAAACCTATGCAGCGTGACTTGAAGCTTGTCCAAATACCTCTGCATTCGTCCTTCCCTGACTTCGAAAGTTCTGTTAGCTTGATTTACGACAAGGAGGGAGTCACACTTGGTTTCGATTATCTCTGCTCCCAGGCTTTTGGCCAGTTCTAAACCTGCAATCATAGCTTCATACTCTGCTTCGTTGTTAGTTAATTTTATAGTCTTGATAAATTGTCGAATCGTATTCCCAGTTGGGGGCTTTAGCATGATACCAAGCCCCGATCCTCTCGCGTTCGAGGCGCCGTCTATGAACAGGGTCCACACTCCTGAAAGAGTCCCCGATTCGGTCATTAATTCTCTTTTGACCTCGGGTATTAGCGACGACGCAAAATCCGTGATGAAATCCGCCAGTACTTGAGACTTAATTGCAGTTCGGGGCCGATACTCGATATCGTACCCGCTTACTTCGGTAGCCCACTTGGCCAATCGGCCGGATAGCTCGGGCTTATGCATTATGTTTCTCAATGGGTAGGTCGTTACGACGCATATGGGATGGCATTGGAAGTAGGGTTTTAGTTTCCTGGAGGCACTCAATAAAGCGAGTGCTAATTTTTCTAAGTGAGGGTATCTAGTTTCGGCCTTGCCTAATGTTCTACTAACCTAATAAATAGGAAACTGCGTACCTTGTTCTTCTCGAACCAAGACTCCACTTACTGCTACTTCCGAGACGGCAAGGTAGAGGTACAGTCGCTCCCCTGTTGTTCTTCTTTTTCAACAGGTTGAAGAACCGGTGACTCCTATCGGATGATCTCGAGATAAATCGGTCCAGAGCGGCTATCCGGCCTGTTAGCTTTTGCACGGCCTTTACATTATCTATGATTTTAATGTCTTCGATAGCCTTGATCTTCTCGGGGTTGATTTCTATTCCTTGATTCGAGACCATGAAACCGAGGAATTTGCCCGAGCCCACACCAAATGCATATTTCTCTGGGTTCAGCTTCATGTTGTACCGTCTCAGCACATCGAACATTTCCTGCAAATAGCTCAAATGGTCCTCTACTCGCAGGGACTTAGGTAACATATCATCAATATAAACCTCCATTGTTTTTCCTAACTGTTTTTCAAACATTTTGTTTACTAGGCGTTGATAGGTGGCTCCCGTATTTTTTAACCCGAACGGCATCACGTTATAACAGTATGTACCATACCTAGTGATGAAGGACGTCTTTTCCTCGTCAACCGGGTCCATTCGTATTTGGTTATAGCCAGAGTAAGCGTTGAGGAAGCTAAGGGTCACATGGCCAGTGGTAGCATCGATCATGCGATCGATGTTGGGTAAAGGAAAAGAATCTTTAGGCATGCCTTGTTTAAATCCTTATAATCTATGCGCATTCTTAATTTATTTCCCTTTTTAGGGACTACTACTACGTTTGCTAACCATTTTGGGTATTTTACTTCCTGAATGGACCCTATTTTTAAAAGCGTAGTTACCTCATCCTTGATGAACGCTTGTTTGACTTCAGATTGAGGCCTCCTTTTTCTCTTGACCGGCCAGAATTTCAAATCGATGCTTAGTTTGTGGGTCGTTATCTCCGGCGGTATACCTGTTATGTCGAGATGGGACCAAGCGAAGGAATCTTCGTTAGCTATAAGAAATTGTATAAGTTTTGTCCTGAGCTCAGAACTTAGGCCCGAGCCTAGGTATACCTTTCGATCCGGCGAGTCTTCTCGGAGTGGAACTTGCTCAATCTCCTCGATTCTTGATTTGGTTGCATCGGACTCATCGGGGCCGAAGAATGACCTGGGGATTCTATAGTTGTGTCATCTTCGATATCTCCTGTTCACCTTCGTTTGTCGAAGGTGATGCCTGTGTTTGCTATTTGACCCTTTGTGAAGGAGCTGCTGGTACCGATATTGCATCTTCTACTGTGAACATCTCTTTTGCAGCTGGTTGCTCTCTGTGAACTTTTATAATCCCATCGGACGATGGGAATTTCAGCACTTGGTGTAGCACTGAAGGTACCGCCCTCATATCGTGGATCCACGGTCTCCCGAGCAGGGCGTTGTACCTCATGTCTCCGTCAATCACGCAGAATTTGGTTTCTCAAATGGTACCGGCAATGTTTACCGGTAATGTTATTTCACGTTTGGTCGTTTTGCAAGCCATGTTGAATCCATTCAGCACCCGAACTATAGGGATAATTCTGTCTGTCGGCCCGAGTTGTTCTATAACCCAGGATCGGATTACGTTGGCCGAACTACCAGGATCGACCAGTACGCGCTTTACCTTCATCTTGTGTACAAGCACCGATATCACTAGTGCATCGTTGTGAGGTTGCATGATTCCTTATGCATCTTCTTCACTGAAGTGTAAGATTCCCTCCATCGCGTAATCCCGAGTGCGCTTTTCACGGGTGATGGATATCTTAGTGCATTTTAGTACCGGACCTTGGGGCGCATCTACTCCGCCGATGATAAAATTAATTTTGTGCTGAGGCTCCCCCTGGTTCAATTGTTTAATCCTGTTCCAATAATGGTTTTTGGCTCGGTCGCTCAAAAATTCTCGAAGATGCCCATTTTCGAGCAACCGTGCCACCTCCTCCCTTAGCTGTAGGCAGTCTTCTGTCCTGTGCCCGTGTGTACCATGGTATTTGCATATCAAATTGGGGTCCCTTTGGGCAGGGTCCGATTGCAGTGGTCGAGCCCACTTAGTGTCCTTCATACGACCGATAGCCGACACGAGGGTAGCCGCATCGATGTTGAAGTTGTACTCCGATAGTCGCGGTGCTTCTCGATGACCGGTGGTTCTCTCGAAATTGTTTCTCGTCATGGGTCCTCGGTTGTTCCGACTATGATCGTTCCTTCTTTCGCATCTCGGGGAGCCCTGCCTTGCTGGAATGACTTTCCTATCCCCAAGATATGGTCGATGCCTATCTCTGCTTAATCTCGATTCCCAATAAATATCCTTTCGAACCCTATCATGAGTTCTGATGGGGTAAATAGATCCCGAAGGGGCTCCAAGCTGGTCATCCTCGACTCTGATCTTTGACTGGTATCGGTTGTGTATATCCGCCCATGTGGCGGCCGGATATTCAATCAAGTTCTGTTTAAGTTGCTGCGAAGCCGTTGAACTTCGAAGGTTGAGTCCCTGGGTGAAGGCTTGTACGGCCCAATCGTCAGTGACCGGTGGAAGGTCCATCCGCTCCATCTGAAAATGAGATACAAATTCCCTGAGCATCTCGTTATCCTTTAGCCTGACCTTGAACAGGTCCGATTTCCGCGTCTCCACTTTGATAGCACTTGCATGTGCTTTTACGAAGGTATCTGCAAGCATAGCAAAAGAGTCGATGGAATTAGGGGGCAAGTTGTGATACCAAGTCATGGCCCCCTTTGACAAGGTTTCTCAGAATTTCTTCAAGATAACGGATTCAATCTCATCGTCTTCTAAGTGGTTCCCCTTTCTGGCGCATGTGTACGCTGTCACATGCTCGTTTGGATTGGTTGTCCCGTTATATTTGGGAATTTCCGGCATGCGAAATTTCTTTGGTATGGGTTTCGGAGCGGCGCTTGAAGGGAAAGGTTTTTGCACAAATTTCTTGGAATCTAAGCCTTTCAATATCGGGGGTGCTTCTTGGATTTGATCCATCCTCGAATTATATGTCTCCATCTTTTTGTCGTTGGCCTCGATCTTCTTTTCGCCAGACACGACTCGTCTGGTTAATTCCTCGAACATCTTCATGATCCCGGAGTTCTCCCTGGATCCGCCTTCGCTCGGTTCTTCGGCGATTGGTTCATTATCAGGGATGGTTCCCCGAGAAGGGCCGGCCTCAAGCTTATTCAAAATTTGGCTCTGATTTTGCAGTTGAGCAATGGCCGCTTGCTGGGCTTGCGAGGTTAATCCCGTCCCCTTCGTCGTTTTGGGGTCCCTGAGTTGTTGATCAGTGTTCTCTACGAACACTGTTCGATGGATCAGTTGTCCGATCTACATCGACCGCCATTTGTGAATTAGCGTTGACTGGAACTTCATCACCGGTCACTACATTGTTGTTTTCACCCTGGTGGTCAAACTCATCACCGACGTACAGAAGCACAGATTGTGAATGTGACATGGTCATATTGTAACCTGAAATCAAAAATACTCCACATAACAAGTGTATAATAATTTGTGTGACAAAAAGTTGTATCAAACGTTCACTATTATCCTTAGCCCCACGGTGGGTGCCAAACTGTTTACCCTAGACTTCGGATAACAATTAAATTTGTACGTGGTTTTAAGGACACGTGACTTGGCTTGATACAAATAAAGGATGAAACGAAAATAAAGACTAAATTCAGTAAGTAAATTGAGAAAGAACGCAAACCACCAATCTAGAATAGCTTCACCTTGATAGAATTATCAAAGATAGACAAATATGAAGCATAATAGATAAAGAAAATAATTAGAGCAGACTGTATTTTTGTATATTGGTCGTTGTTTCTGTATCCCCTTTTACAATTGTGCTACCCCTTTATATAGGAAGGGGAATGAGTCTTATACAAGGTAAAAACCTATCTACAAGGTAAAATATCTCTTAAATTACTTACTTCAACGTCTTTATCTATTTCCGCCGTGATTCCCACCGAGATATTTACGTATCACGGGATTTTTGGTCCTTCTGTTACGCAAATATGATGATTTTACCCTAGGGCATTTTACCCTAATCGACCTCAACGATCTCGTCTCGGACATCTTGGCTTCGAGTTCCGTTCCGATGACATCCGGTTTCGACCTTCATTCTTTGATGTCTCGATCCTGGCCTATCGAGCGGTAATTCTAATCGACACTGGTCATACGAATTCGAACCCGATATTCCCTATGCAAGCGATCGAATTCGACCCCATACAGGGATAACGCACAATAACAGGCTGGATAGGATAGCCTGGGATAAATGCACCAAGTTAAAAGGAAATAATAGCTCTTACATTAGTTGTAGTCCCTTCAGGAAATAAAAGCACTTGGGGAAATTGATTGCAAGAAGCCTTTCTCTTTATTTCACTAACAGCATGCTTCCTTGAAGTGGAAGAGAATCTATTAACATATATCACCTGCATAGCTCTGATAATAGTTCCGACGAACGGCATGGAATCATAGGACTCGGAAGCAACAATGGTAGGAAACAACTCATAGAAAAAGAAGATAGGGTCTATGTAGGAGACATGATTAAATACAACAACCGGAGCTATCTCCCTTGGCGCAGTTTTTCCTTTTCACCTTATCCATTAGTACCCGAAAGAGAAGAGGATGGTTCTGGCACTAAACCGGGTAAGACAAATCAATCTGGACCTCCATTTTAGGCATAGGATTGTGTTTATCTTTTCACCCGTGCAAAGCAACACGTGTCGCCACGTAACCGACCATCAAAGAGAATCGAAAAAGCACCAACCTCACCAAATCAAGTGGCAAACACACGACAACCTTGAACCATTCATAGACCCCTTCAATTCTAGGTGTATCTTTCCTAAATGGGTCAACGGTGGTGGATCCAGGCATGTTGAACTATTTCGCTCCAAGAAACGCAAATGGGTTATCATCCACCTCCGAAATATGAGTAACCAATTGATGATCATCGTCGTTGGGTAGCTGGTGGACCCCATCGTCGTCGTCGACAAAAAGGATCAGGTGCGGCTTAGGCGCGTGATCGTGATTGAAGTCTGAGAGGTGGGTGGAGGAATGTAATAGAGGAGCGGATACAGTGTGGTCCGACATTCCCGGGAAACGATTGCCGATGGCCGGAAGCGGAGAGTATATAGAGAAAAAGTGTAATGGAGAGTGAAAAGGGGAGAGGGAAAAACACTCTCTCCTCTTTTTTTTCTTTTTCTTTTTTTTTTCAAAAATAAAATTAACAAAAGAACCTAAAAACTAAGGCACGAAGAACAGGATTGGGATTGTAAGAACAAACCATTTCCAAGCTCTGATACTAACTGATGCAATATAAAATGTGGAAAACAAGATAAAAGGATAGAATCAAGACGCTCAATGATCTATCAAGACAACAAGTAGGAACTAGTCTACTTACCTTCTTGATGAAGTCAAGGAGTACCTATACTATATGAAACAATCCTCAAAACAACTATAGTCTTGATTTTTGTGCCCAATATGGATGGGCTTCGTGAGTTGATTCTTGAGGAGGTTCACAGTTCATGGTATTCCATTCACCCAGGTGCCGCCAAGATGTATTAGGACTTGAGGCAGCATTATTGGTGGAGAAGAATGAAGAAGGATATAGCTGCATATGTGGCTTGGTGTTTGAATTATTTGAATTATCAGCAAGTAAAGTACGAGCATTAGAGGCCTGGTGGTTTGCTTTAGAAGCTTGAAATTCCCGAGTGGAAGTGGGAGCATATTACCATGGATTTTGTTGTTGGACTCCCATGGACTTCGAAGAAATTTGACACGGTATGGGTCATTGTGGACAGGTTGACCAAGTCAGCACATTTCATTCCAGTAGCATTTACCTATTCTTCAGAGTAGTTGGCTGAGATCTATATCCGTGAAATCGTTCGTCTTCACGGTGTGCCGGTCATCATTTCTGATTGGGGTACACAGTTCACCTTGCATTTTTGGAGGGCCTTGCAGCATGAGTTAGGCACATGGGTTGAGTTGAGTATACTATTTCAACCCAGATGGACGGACAGTCCGAGTGCACTATTCAGATATTGGAGGATATGCTTCGCAGTTGCGTTACGGATTTTGGGGGTTCTTAGGATCAGTTCTTGCTGCTTGCGGAGTTTGTCTACAACAACGGCTACCAATCAAGAATAGTAATGGCCCCTATGAGGCATTATACGGGAGACGGTGCCATTCGCCAGTTGGTTGCTTTGAGTCAGGAGAGGCTCGATCGTTGGGTATCGATTTGGTTCAAGATGCATTGAAAAGGGTTAAGACGATTCAGGATCGACTTTGCACAGCTCAATTAGATAGAAGAGTTATTCCGCTTGAAGAGTTCGCGATGTCGCATTTATGGTTGGACAAAGGGTATTGCAACGGGTTTCACCCATGAAGGGTGTGATGAGGTTCGGAAGAAAGGCAAGTTGAGCCCTAGGTATATCAGCCCCTTTGAGATTCTTGAGAGAGTGGGTGGGGTGGCCTATAAGCTTGCATTGGCCCCTAATTTATCGACAGTCCATCCGGTGTTCCATGTCTCCATGCTCCGGAAGTATCACGGCGATCCGTCCTATGTGTTAGATTTCAGTTCAGTCTAATGGGACAAGGATTTGACTTATGAGGAGGAGCTGGTAGCCATTATAGCCCGGCAGATCTGGAATTTGAGGTCTAAGAGTTATCCTTCAGTTAGAGTACAGTGGAGAGGTCAGTCGATCGAGGCATCCACGTGGGAGTCCGAGTTTGATATGAGGAGTAGATACCCACACCTGTTCACCAGTCCAGGTACCTTACTAGGTCCGTTCGAGGACGAACATTTGTTCTAGAGAATGATGACCCGATGGGTCATTTTGAGGTTTAGCCTTTATTCCATATTTCAAGATCTCGATTAGCTCTATTTAGCGTTCCTCAATTTGCATGCGCAATCCACGTCTTCTTCTGTGAAGTCTTTATGTGAAAAACAAATGAAGAAAATGTGAATTTATGCCTTAAAATGATTTGAGTTGACTATGATCAACATTTTATGTAAACAGAACCGAATTAGTATTTTGACGGTCCTAGTGCATCCATGTCGTGATTTGGGACTTGGGTGTATGCCCGAAATTGAATTCGGAAGTCCCTAACCTGTTTTGACTCATTTTGCCGAAAACTAACATTTTTGAAATTTGAAGAATTACAAGGTTTTACAGAAAGTTGACTTCTTGGCTAACGGGTTCAGATTTTGTTGTTGAAACTTGGAATAGTTTCGTATTGCTATTTGAAACTTGTCCGCAAAATTTGGTTCAATTTGGAATTCATTTGACGTGATTCGGATGCCCGGTTGTAAATTTGGAAGTTCTTAAGTTTCTGCGAAATATTTCATGCATTTTGATGTCTGATTTGTGGTTATAGGTGTTATTTTTGTGTTTTGATCGCGAGAGCGAGTTTGTATGATATTTTTAGACTTGTGTGGATGTTTGGATTGGAGCATCGTGGGCTCGAATGAGTTTCGAATATGTTCCGAAATGGTTGTGAACTGAAATTTGATTGCTGGTATTGCTAGTTCTCAGGTATCGCAATTGCGAGCAACAACATCGCAATTGTGAAGGTGACAGTGTGGGCTGGGTTGTCGCATTTGCGATGACCCCTTTGTATTTGCGAAGCCTGCCAGATTTTGCCTTAGTTTGCAATTAGGAACACTTGTTCACATTTGCCAAACTCCCAGCTTTGCAATTGCGAAGCTTTTTCTCGCAAATGCAAGGTTTCATGAGGCTATTAGGGTTCATAAATGCGAGCGCTGGTCCGTAATTGCAAGGGTTCGCCCTATGTCGGGATTTTATAAAATATTCTCTCATTTTTGAACCCTCCGCTTGGTAGGAGACGATTTGGAGAGGACATTTTCATCAATAAACTTTGGATAAGTGATTCTAATCCATTTCTTATCAAATTCTATCAATTTATCGTATATTTTATCATCAAAATCATGTGAATCAAAGTGAAAAATTGTGAAACCTTGTCAAGTTTTTGAAAAATAAGAAATTGAGTTTTGAGAGTCAATTTGAACTCGGATTTTGAAACTAATCATATATATGAACTCGTGGGATCATGGGAGTCGGAGTCTATCATTGGAGCTGGGTCTTGACCGGGCGAGCCCCGTGTTAACTTTTGTTGACTTTTCGGGAAAAGTGTAAAGATCTTAGCTTTATTTATTATAATTCATTTCCATAGCATCGTTTGATGATATTAAATCAATTTTGGTTAGATTCAAATAGTTTGTAGGCGAATTTTAGAGGAAAGGATCCGGTTGAGCTTTAATTTGATTGCGGAGCGAGGTAACTGTTGTGTCTAACCTTGACTTGAGGGAATCAGGAAATTTGTATTATGTGTTATGTGGATTATGTGAGAAAACAACGTACATACGAGGTGACTAGTGTATGTACGCCGTTAAGATATTTTTTCCCATGTTTCTCGTTATTTCATGAATTATCTCATTCCATGCCTTAATAGTTACGTGCTTTAATTGCTATCTATGCCACAAATTGTTATTTTTCATTTAATTATTCTTCTATTAAATTGTTCGTCACTTCTTTGACTCTGTGTTTATTTGCTACTTGCCTTAACTATTTTACTTGCACACCTTAATTGTCATGTGCTTTACTTGTCTGTTTGTTTTTCTATGTAATATTCGTAGCATTCCTTTGATTATTATGTGGTTCCTTTATTTCCTTGCTCTCATATCCTTTAATTGTAGAGATTCTTGTAAATTGAATTATTGGATCGTTTATGTGTATTGAAATTATTTGTGGATCGGGTTGCACGTCGCAACGTGAGTTGGAAGGATAATGAATTTAAATTGCGGAATAAGGGAGGATTACGATACTGATAAATGATGTCATAGTGGGATCGGGTTGCGCACCACAACAGTTTGTGTACGTAACACATGATATTTATAAATTGATATGGTGGGATAAGGCAGGATTATGATATTGGTTAATGATGATATGGTGGGATCGGGTTACGCGCGATAACGGACTGTTTACGTTATACTTGATGTTCATAAAGAATGATTCGGTGGGATCAAAATGTGGGCAGCAATTGATTGTGCGTATTGTACTTGTTGTTGTTGTTGTTGTTGTGATAGTTTCAGCATTTTTATATGAGATTACGAGGTTTGTGATTCTGCGCTTTCTGATAGAAAGGTTTGAGTTCATTGTCATAAATGAACAGCTATACTTTCATTTCCTTTCTTCTTTACCTATTATTATCATTATTATTATTGCGTATAGGTTATTGTAAGTGGCCCTCTTTAGCCTCGTCACTATTTCGTCAAGGTTAGACTCGGCACTTACAGAGTACATAGGGCCGGTTGTACTCATACTACACTCTGCATTTCTTGTGCAGATACCAGAGTGGGTCTTAGCAGCGTTCAGTAGATTTGCAAGGATCAAGCTGTTGACGAAGACTTGAGGTATAGCTGCACAACATTCACAACCCTGAAGTCCCCTTCCCGCATATTTTTACTATTTTTCTGAATTTCAAAATAGTGTATTTTATTCAAACCATGTTTGTAGCACTCTAGATGTTCATGTACTCGTGATTGCAGTTTCTAGGTTATGTTGGGACTTGTTATTCAATATTATTATACTATACTTCAGACTTATTTCGTCTTCCTTATTATTATTTTGTCATAAATTGTTAAAAATCAGTAAATTCTCTATTCACATCGGCTTGCCTAGCAAATAGATATTAGGACCATTATGACCCCGAGGTTGGGATTCGGGGTCGTGACAATCTTACACTTGATTTAATAAATGAAGTATGGAAGAATTTCGTTTTAAAATAAATAAACTTGTATAAGAAGTTGTTTAATGAATGAGAGTATAAGATAATATGTAGTGATAAGTGGAATGTCTACAAATTGACTAAATGAATATTAATTAAAGAAAACACTTTGAAAGAATTTTTCTAGTGTATAAAGATTAACCATCGGGAGAATCTAAATTAAAAAAGAATTTACTTTACATGATTAACAGAAGGTGAAAAAGAATAATCGTTTAATAGCCTTAGTATATAAGGAATAGAGTGAAAGGATTAATTTGATAAATGAAGAATGAATGTGGTAAAAAAGTGTGTCACAACGTTTATAGCATGGCAAATTATTGTATCGATACAAGAAAATATTTATGCAAACAATGGGTGATTATCCAATGAGCAACTAAAGACCATTTTTAGAGTCATGGTGTTGGAACACATATTATGTGAGGCAAACCCGATGAATACAAGGCCTAGGTTTCTCAAAGAAATGTATGACAGTCCGACTATAACTTTCTACTTAAGTTATATCAATTGAAGGACAATTTACATCTAAAGTGATTCGCAAAGGTGCTCATACAATTTTAAGCCAAAGACAGTTGCTTATTTCATTTTTTGAAAGGTGACATGCTTTTATTTTTATGTATGTCAAACTTAACTAGTCGGATGTATATCAATCACAGACCACATTATGAATGTATTCAACAACCTAGCATACATGCACAAATTTTATGAGCTCGTGTAATATACAAATATGGATTAACCCGATTATTAACAAAATGTAATTCCCTAAGTGTTTAGCAAATAGATAATATTAAAGCAATCAAGCAATATAATATCTATCTATGACTTCATTATGATTTGCGTTTAAGTACATCCTAGAACGGGATGTACAAAGCAGGGTTTTGACAGGGATATCAAGTCGATCTGAGCATCATCTTTCGAAAGCAACTTCATATGATTGTACCTCGCAAAAAAGAAACAATGTTAGTAAGATAATATAAAGAAATAAATTAAATATTACTAATTTTGAAATGATTTTCTTTTGAAAATACTTTTATAAAAGATCTGTTTTTCTTTTGAAAATAATTTGAAATGCTTTTCTTTTTGGAAATTGTTTTAAAAAATGATTTAAAAATATTTTTGGAGGCTTGGATGGTGTATGCTGTATAGCAATAAGACATTAGTATGCGAACAACGACTTGGTTGTAACTCCGGCAGCCAACCGTGTTACCTCCTGAAGTACGGATATTCATATTCATTCGTCATCGCCTCATAAATATGATTTTTGTTTTGGATCCGAAGGACGATATAGTATATTGTCCTTTAACAGTCAAAAATTATCACTGTTTACCCTAATATACGGGTAACAATTGAATTTGTACGTGGTATTAAGGATACGTGACTAGGCCTGATACAATAAAATAAATACCGATGAATAAAGACAGATTTTAAATAAATGACAGAATAAACAAACCACTGAGATTGAATGACTTTGCTGTGATGGAATGGGCAATAATGAAAATAAACAGTTTAAGCAGGTGATAGTCAGAAATGATAGCTTGTATTACTGATAGTCTGTGTCCGCTTCTACCATAGAATTGAGCTCTTTTTATAGGTCGAGAGAAAGGAATTCTACATAAGGTAAAAAACCTAATTACAGGGTAAAATATCCCTAAAAATACTGGGTTTAACATCTCTGATGATTGGGGCCGTGATTCCCGCCGAGATAACTGCATACCACGAGATTTTCGGCCCTACCGTTACGCGAAACTGATATTTTTACCATAAGATGCTTTTACCCAGACCGGTCTAACTGTTTCATCTTCGAACGCTTTGGCCCCGAACCGATGATGTCCAACCTCGAACTTCCCTTCTTGAAGCGCCGGTCCCGATCCAAAATAGACCGACCTCGGATTGTACCCAAGACCGATATTTCTTATGTGCCCGGTTGTATCCGACCCCATACAGATAGTCCCCTCGTTTGTTGGAGAATAGCGACAAGAAACGATATGAGCCGCCACCCTTCGAAATTAGGTCAAGCAACAGCATACTTATCGAGCACGACACGAAGTTCCAAGTGTCAAATCACACAACCTAAAAAACGTCTCGCTGATGGGTGACGGCAGCATGATGACGCACGTGATTGCTGTCAAAAAAGGTCCTTGCGTGTCCTAGCTGGCGACAAACCCTGCAACTTCTGCAAATACCATTTAATGTTTTCCCATCTCCTGTTCCGAGCCGTCGCTTTTTGAAAAGTATAAATAGCTCCTTCACTCTTTAACTTTCATATTTTACGTTGTTCAAACCTTTCCTTGCTTTTGTTCTCTGCATCTTTGCACCTTAAACTTCTTTCATACATTATCCTTTGCTTTTACTCTCGTCCGTTCAACTCCAATGGCGAAAACATCCAAATCCGTGCCTCAAAAACAACAACCTTCTTCCTCTCAGCCCGATGAAGAGGTTGAACCAAATCCTGTTGAGGAAACATCCTTAGAGCCTCCCCTGAAAGCTTTCGTACCAGTTGGGTGCTTTATCGGCTCCGACTTCAAAGTGGAGAAAGCCTCTTCAGTACCTAGCCGGGGCGAACCGGTCTCCATGTATATTAGCTCGATCACCCGCACAATCCTTGATAGGGTGAAGACGGAGTGTAAATGGGTTGGCAAGGATGTGGTAGTCCCCTATTCGAATGATGCAATTACCACCCATGTAGAGGGTTACTTGAGCATCTGTACCTACCCCTTTACGTTGGGACCTTTGGACCCCATAATTGTCTCCTTTTGTAAAAGGTATAATGTTACCTTGGGCCAGGTTCATCCCTCCGTTTGGCGGATAGTTCATCTTTTCCGCTTCTTCGTGAGTAAAGTCGATGGGCACCCCTTCACCGTTGACCATCTACTCCGACTGTACAGTCCCCGAATGTTCCAAGGGGGGCTAATAAAACTTGCTCGTCGGGCCAGCAAAGTTCCATTCACGAGCATTGATGAGGACAAGGACCGGGGTTGGATGAGCAGGTTCGTTCGAATAAGAACCTCGGACCTGATCCCCACAGAAGACATGTCGTTCCCCGAGAGGTGGAACTTGAGACGTAAGCGTCATTTCTCTACTTAAAACCATCTGTTGTTTCCCTTTTGGTATCTAACCGATATATTTTGTAAGGTGCAGCCGTTTTTCAAACGCCGGCCGCGATTCATCATTTGGAGGAGTGGGTTCGGAAAGTGGTGGCTCAGAGGGCCTACTCGGAGCGAGCTTGGCGAGAAATATCGAAAAGCCTTTGGGAGGCCAAAAGTCATGGTAAGCCCAACAATATTCATCCTTCCTTTTCAAGAGATCGTCGTTATGATTAATTTTTCCCCTTTCTTCGTAGGTCTATCGAAGGATGCTGAGTTGAGGTCGGCACCCATTGATGGGGAAGCCCCTTGCCCTCCCCTATCGCGGAGAATGAGGGAGATAAAAAGAGAAAAGAAGTCCCCGGCCCTTCAGAGCCCGGGAAAAGGAAAGCTAGGAAGAAAATGTTAGCTCGCAAACCCAAATTCACTGATCCGTCTATCCAACTGAGCGACGACTCCGAGGAGGACAGAAACCTCGAACCACCTCGGATAGTCCCCGAGCCAGCGGTCGATGAGGCTTGCATTCCTCGAGCAGAGGATCTCGAGGCAAGGACGAGGACTGGGGTACGTGCCGATGCAGGGGAGGTAACACAAGGGATATCGGACCTCCCAAAGACAGTGGATTCTCCCTCTTTTTCGAAGGCAACTCTGAATGAAGCCTAGGCCGCAACGACGCACACGCCGAGCAAAGGCCCGGTATTAGCAGGAGCCTTTGAAGAGTTCTTTGATGGAGTGCCGTCAGCCGATACCTTCGGGCTTGAAGTGCCGAGAAGGAGTCCGCCTGCCGAGACGAGTGGGATGTCTGTTGGTATCAAGTTAGTCGACAGATTTCCTGCTCCAAGCTCCAACCCTGATTGGAAGAGAGTAATAAAGTTCACCATTCCCGAGGATGCTCGAGCTTTGGCTGCGCCTGTAGGTGTGGCTAGCTATCTTCGTTGTTTGGTGACCGACGAGGATCAGGCCGCAATGGACGCGGTGGACTGGGCCTGTTTATTCAACGAAGCTCAACAGGCATCGAACAAGGTATACTTCCCCATTGGTTTTATCTGGCACCCGATATCTTACCCTTAGATTTGTACTGACTATCTTATTATGTACACCTTGCAGTCATCGGTGCTTCATCACGAGGCGTTCCTTCGGATAAGGGAAGAAATGACACAAGCCGAGCTGGACTTCATGTGAAGAGAGCATAAAAAAATAGTCGACTAGCTGGGGCAGCAAACCGACCGATTAGATCGACTCCGGTCTGCACTGACTTCGAAAAAAGAGACCTTCCAAGCTCGCTTAGTTCCTTTTGAAGAGCAGGTTTCGGAGGCGCAAGAAAAAATCAGAGTTCTGACCAAGTGCACCGAATCTCTTCAGTCCCAAGTCGAGGCGCTCACCCAGGACCGGGGTGTTCTGGTGAATGAGCTGCAATCAGCAAAGTCTGAGATTGCTACATCAAAGGCCGACGCCGACGATTTGATAGCCCAATATAGAGCCGATGCCGAGGCCACCCAGGAGCAATCGAAGGTTTTGGTTGAATATACTAAGTGTCAGACTCGACTCTCCGTCCTCGAGGAGCTACAAGCTCGGGGTTTCGATTTGTCTTCTGAAGTCAATGAAGTAGCAAAGATCGAAGCTGAAGCAAGGAGGCAAGCCTTCCCCGAGGAAGAAGAGGATGGTTCTGACTGACGTTGCCTGTAAAATGATGTGTCATTTTTGTAATTTGAATATATAAAAGGATTCCCTTGTTTTGTATAAAATTCCTTTATTTTGTCTAACTTTGTTTTACAGTTTTCATATCTTGCAACTTTCCTGCCTTAGCTAGGATCGTAAATTTCCGTCGTAAATTTTCCTCCATTATGAATGACCGAGTAAGGTTCGCGTCTCGGGGGAACTTCGGCCCATTAAGGAGCTGAATCGATCTTAACAGGTTTTAACCCGATTCGGCCTTAGCCTTATCATAAGTTTGGAGTTGCCTTAATAGGCTTCGTTTATCCCTGAACTTTTTTTTTAGTTCGATGCGGCCTTGGCCCATTAAGAAATCGGGATCATGCCTTAGCAAAATTCGGTCCGTTTCAAATTTCAACGATTTGATTTGGCCTTAGCCCTTTTTAAAGAATCGAGGTCTTGCCTTGGCAAGCTCTAATCGTCCTCAAATTTTAGCTTGGTTTGGCCTTAGCCTTTTATAAACTGGGATTGCCTGAGTCGGTCTTATTTCCCTTCGAGTTTTGTTAACTCAATACGCCCTTGGCCTAGCAATCGACTTTGGGGTTTGCCTTAATAGGTCTTACTCCCCTTCGAGTTTAGCGTGGATATTTGAACGATGTTAGCTTTAGATAGTGCAATGATAATCAAAGAGGCCCTTGGGCTTAGAAACAGAATGTTGGTGCCAAAGAAACTTTATTAGCATTCATACGCTCGTACAACTTTACTTAAGGGGGCAGATCGATCTATTCGGGCATGGTTCCTTTGACCGTTTGACCCTTACATTGACTCCTAACGATCTGCGTGAAGTTCCCTTGAATTTGAAGTAACTAAATGAAGATTTCGAAACGAACAAGCAATCTCCAGATGTTCAAGGTCCATCGATGTTGAGCACCAAATTTCATTATCTTCGATGAGCGACCGATCTAAGTTAGCACGACTCCTGGCTGCCTCATTAAAAACCTTGCCGTAAAACCCGATGTGGGACAAAACCGGTCGAAGGAAAAAAGAGTTCAATGCATGCTTTCATTCCTAGTATTTCCTGTTTCCTGGCTTGAGGCCATTCCATTTGCAACCTGCAGATGTTATCATCGAGAAAAAAATAAAAGAAAAATGAAATTTGTTACCTTAACAATAAAATCGGTTCAGGTGGCTCACGTTCCAGTTGTTTGGTAGTTGTTTGCCATCCATAGTTCCGAGCTTGTAAGATCCCTTTCCGGTAACCTTCAAGATAGTATAGGGTCCTTCCCAGTTCGGTCCCAATTTTCCTTCGTTCGGATCTCGAGTGTTGGGCGTAACCCTTCTGAGTACCAAGTCCCCAACGTTGAAGTGTCGGAGATGGGTTCTCCGATTGTAATATCTCTCGATCTTTTGCTTCTGTGCCGCCATTCGAACCGGAGCAGCCGCCCTCCTTTCATCCAAAAGTTCCAGGTTGAGGTTCATAGCCTCCCGGTTTGATTCTTCGATTTTATATCGGACCCTGACGCTCGGTTCACCTACCTTGACCGGTATCAGTACTTCAGTGCCGTAGACTAGGGAAAATGGGGTGGCCCCGGTGCTGGTTTTCTCAGTTGTGCGATATGCCCATAAGACCTCGGGTAGCATTTCCCTCCATTTTCCTTTTGCGTCGGCTAACCTCTTCTTCAAGTTCTGAATTATAGTCTTGTTGGTTGACTCAGCTTGACCATTGTCGCTGGGGTGATATGGAGCTGACAATATTCTCTTAATCTTGTTGTCCTCGAAGAACTTTGTTATTTTACTGCCAATGAATTTTTTGCCATTATCGCATATAATTTCTGATGGCATCCCGAACCGGCAAATAATATGGTCCCATATGAAGTCAATCACTTCCTTCTCCCTGATCTTTTCGTAAGCCTGTGCTTCCACCCACTTGGAAAAGTAGTCAGTCATAAAAAGAATAAATTGAGCTTTACCTGGTGCTCGAGGGAGGGGGCCGACGATGTCCATTCCCCACTTCATAAACGTCCATGGCGATAGGAGCGAATGCAGTGTCTCTCCAGGCTGGTGAATCATCGGCACATGCCTTTTTAATCTGCTGCACTTGCGTACAAATTCCTTCGTATCTTTTTCCATGTCGATCCAATAATAACCGGCCCGAATTATTTTTCGAACAAAGGATTCAGAGCCAGAATGATTTCCGCATGTTCCTTTGTGTACCTCCCTTAAGATGTATTCGGTATCACCGGGTCCGAGACATATGGTGAGAGGGCCTCCGAATGTTCTTCTGTATAAGGTTCCGTCGTCGGCCAAGCAAAATCGGGTTGCCTTTGTGCGTAACGCCCTTGATTCTTTGGGATCCGATGGCAATTTACCTGAACTAAGGTATTCCACGTATTTGTTTTTCCAATCCCAGGTCAAGCTCTTTGAATTGACTTCGGCATGGCCTTCTTCCACCACCGACCTCAATAATTGCACGACCTTCTCAGAATCAATTTCTTCATCCTCGACCGATGACCCTAAGTTGGCGAGGGCATCGGCCTCACTATTTTGTTCTCGTGGTATGTGTTGCAGGGTCCATTCTTTAAACCTGTGCAGCGTGACCTGAATCTTGTCCACATACCTTTGCATACGCCCCTCTCTGACCTCGAATGTTCTATTTACTTGGTTGACTACGAGGAGGGAGTCACATTTGGCCTCGATTACTTCTGCTCCCAGGTTTTTGGCCAACTCTAAACCTGCAATCATAGCCTCATATTATGTTTCATTGTTAGTCAATTTTACAGTCTTAATAGCCTGTCGAATCGCATTCCCGGTTGGGGGTTTGAGTATGATACCAAGCCCCGATCCCTTTGAATTTGAGGCACCATCTGTGAACAAAATCCACACTCCCGAAGGAGTCCCCGATTTGGTCATCACTCTTTCTCGACCTCAGGGATAAGCGACGGCGCGAAGTCGGCAACAGAATCAACTAGTACTTGAGACTTGATCGAGGTTCGAGGCTGATACTCAATATTGTACCCGCTTATTTCGATGGCCCACTTGGCCAATCGACCTGATAGCTCAAGTTTGTGCATGACATTTCTAAGTGGATAAGTTATCACTACACATATGTGGTGACACTGGAAGTATGGTTTCAACTTTCTAGAGGCACTCAAAAACGCGAGTGCTAATTTTTCCAAGTATGGGTTCCTATGTTTCGGCCTCTCCTAGTGTTCTACTGACGTAGTAAATGGGGAATTGCGTACCTTGTTCTTCTCGGACCAGGACCCCGCTCACTGTTATCTCCGACACAGCAAGGTAAAGGTATAACTGCTCACCTGCTTTTGGCGTATGCAACAAAGGCGGGCTAGAAAGATACCTTTTAAGCTCTTCCAACGCGTGTTGGCATTCTGGTCCCCATGAGAATTCGTTCTTCTTCTTCAGCAGGTTGAAGAACTGATGGCTCCTGTCGGATGACCTCGATATAAATCGGCCTACTGCTGCTATCCGACCTGTCAGTTTCTATATAGCTTTCACGCTGTCTACGATCGTTATGTCTTCGATGGCTTTGATTTTATCGGGGTTGATTTCTTTTCCCCGGTTCGAGACCATAAAGCCAAGGAATTTTCCTGAGCCTGCTCCGAATGCACACTTCTCTGGGTTCAACTTCATGTTGTACCTATTCGGGACGTTGAATGTTTCCTGCAAATGACTCAAATGGTCCTCTGCTCGCAGGGACTTTACTAACCTGTCATCAATATAAACTTCCATTGTTACTCCTAGTTACTTTTCGAACATCTTATTTACTAGGCGTTGGTAGGTAGCCCCCGCATTTTTCAGCCCGAAAGGCATCACATTATAGATATAAGTGCCATACTTAGT
This sequence comes from Nicotiana obtusifolia, assembly GCA_002018475.1. Lineage (NCBI taxonomy): Eukaryota > Viridiplantae > Streptophyta > Magnoliopsida > Solanales > Solanaceae > Nicotiana > Nicotiana obtusifolia. Next base: position 122,301 of record MCJB01051619.1, on the reverse strand, counting down.
GATAAAGGATATTTTTTCTTGATCATCCTTATCTATTTGTATTTGGTTGTAACCAGAATAGGCATCGAGAAAACTAAGAGTCTCGTGGCCAGCGGTAGCATCGATCATGCGATCGATGTTGGGCAAATGAAAGGAGTCTTTGGGGCACGCCTTGTTTAGATCTTTATAATCTACGCACATCCTAAGCTTATTTCCTTTCCTAGGAACTACAACCACATTTGCTAGCAATTCCGGGTACTTATCTTCCCGAATAGACCCTATATTCAAAAGTTTAGTTACCTCGTCCTTGATGAAGGCTTGCTTGATTTCGGACTGAGGCCGCCTCTTTGCTTAACCGGCCGAAATTTTGGGTAAGTGCTCAGCTTGTGAATTGTAATTTCCGGTGGTATCCCTGTTATGTCAAGGTGGGACCAGGAAAAAGAATTTTTGTTAGCTGAAAGAAATTTAATTAATTTGGTCCTGAGCTTGGAGCTTAAGCCCGACCCCAAGTATACCTTTCGATCGGGCAAGTCGCTGTGGAGTGAAATTTGTTCGAGCTCTTCGACTGTTGATTTGGACACATCGGACTCATCTGAACCGATAAATGACTGGGGGACCCCATAATTGCCATCTTCGAGCTGGTCTTGCTAACCCTCGTTTGTCGAAGGTGATATCTGTGATTGCTATTGGGTCTTCGGGGAAGGAGTGGTCGGTTTCGGTACTGTCTCTTCCACTGCGAACATTTTTCTTACTGCATGTTGTTCTCCGTAAACGGTTATGACCCCATCAGCTGATGGGAATTTCAACATCTGATGCAACGTCGAAGGTACAGCTCTGATGTCATGAATCCAAGGTCTTCCGAGCAAGGCATTGTATCGCATGTCGCCCTCGATCACACAAAACTTTGTTGCCCGAACAGTACCGGCGGTGTTAACCATCAGTGTTATTTCCCCTTTGGTTGTTTTGCATGCCATATTGAAACCATTGAGGATTCGAACTTCGGAGATGATCTGGTTTGTCAGTCCAAGCTGCTTGATGACCCATGCCCGAATTATATTAGCTGAGCTTCCGGGATCGACAAGTACACGCTTCACTCGAGTCTTGTGTACGAGTATCGATATCACCAAGACATCGTTATGGGGTTGTACCACTCCTTGTGCATCTATTTCACTAAATCATAAGGCTCCTTCCGTCGCATAATCCCGAGTACGCTTCTCTCGGGTGATAGATATCTTAGTACGCTTCAACACCGGGCCTTGGGGTGCATCTACCACTCCGATTATCATGTTAATCGTGTGTTGAGGTTCTTCTTGATTTGTGGGCCTGTCTCTATTTGCGTAATGGTTCTTGGCCCGGTCGCTTAGAAATTCCCAGAGATGCCCTTTTCAAGAAACTGTGCTACTTCCTCCCTCAGCTGCCGGCAATCTTCCGTTTTGTGTCCATGTGTACCATGGTACTTACATATTAAGTTGGGGTCTCTTTTGGCCAGATCTGAATGCAGCGGCCGAGGACATTTGGTATCCTTAATACGGCCAACGGAGGACACGAGAGTCGCTGAATCAACGTTGAAGTTGTAGTCGAACAGTCTGGGCGCCTCTCGATGATTAGCGGCTCTTTCGAAGTTATTTCTTGGCAACGGTCCTTGGTTCATTTGATTAGGATCGTTCCTTCTCTCCTGTCTCGGGGACCTTTGCCTTCCCGGGATGGACCTTCGATCGCCAGGGTACGGTCGATGCCTATCTCTGTTCAACCTCGGCTCTCGATAATTATCTCTTAGAATCCGATCATGAGTTCTGATAGGATAAGCGGATCCCGAAGGGACTCCGAGCTGATCATCTTCGACCCTGATCTTTGATTGATACCGATTGTGTATGTCCGCCCAAGTGGCAGCGGGGTATTCGATCAAGCTTTGTTTGAGCTGTTGAGAAGCCGTTGAACTTCAGGCATTGAACCCTTGAGTGAAAGCCTGTACAGCCCAATCATCGCTGACCGGTGGTAAATCCATTCGCTCCATTTGAAAGCGAGATACAAACTCCCTCAGCATATCGTTATCTCTTTGCCTGACTTTGAATAAGTCTGACTTCCGTGTTTCGACTTTAATGGCACCGGCATGAGCCTTGACGAAGGTGTCTGCAAGCATGGCGAAAGAGTCGATGGAGTTCGGAGGCAAGTTGTGATACCAAGTCATTGCTCCTTTAGACAAGGTCTCCCCGAATTTTTTCAGAAGAACGGACTCAATTTCGTCATCTTCGAGATCGTATCCCTTTATGGCGCATGTGTACGCCATTACGTGTTCATTTGGATCAGATGTCCCGTTGTATTTGGGGATTTCTGGTATGCGAAACTTTTTTGGTATAGTTTATGGGGCAACGCTCGATGGGAAAGGCTTTTGTATGAATTTCTTTGAGTCCATGCCTTTCAACACCGGGGATGCTCTGGAATCTGGTCTACTTTCGAGTTATATGTTTCTACTTTCTTGTCATTGGCTTCGATTTTCTTTTCGCCCGACTCGACTCGCTTGGTCAGCTCCTCGAGCATTTTCATGATTCCAGAATTTATCCGCGACCCGCTTTCATCCGGTTGTGTTGCGGTCGGTTCATTTTCGAGTACAACTCTTTGAGAATAACCAGCTTCGACCCTGTCCGAAATCTGACTGCGACTTTGCAATAAGGCGATGGCTGCTTGCTGGGCTTGTAGCATGTCGAATATCATTTTGAGGCTGATCCCGTCCCCTTCATTATTTTGAGTTCTCGAATGGTGTTCTCCCCGAACACTGTTCGATGGGCCAGAAGACCGATCTACATCAACCGCCATTTGAGAGTTGGCGTCGGTTGGAACCTCATTACCGAGCATCACATTGTTGTTTTCGCCCTGGTGGTCGAGCTCATCATTGATGGGATGTGAGTGCGACATGACTATATTGTATCCTGAAAACAAAAGATTCTGCAAAGAACAAGCGTAAAATAGTGTGTGACAGAAATTTGTATCAAACGTTCAGTATTATCCTTAGCCCCACGGTGGGCGCCAAACTGTTTACCCTAATATACGGGTAACAATTGAAGTTGTACGTGGTATTAAAGATACATGACTAGGCCTGATACAATAAAATAAATAGCGATGAATAAAGATTGATTTTAAATGAATGAGAGAATAAACAAACCACTAAGATTGAATGACTTTGCTGTGATAGAATGAGCAATAATGAAAATAAACAGTTTAAGCAGGTGATAGTCAGAAATGATAGCTTGTATTACTGATAGTCTGTGTCCGCTTCTACCATAGAATTGAGCTCTTTTTATAGGAGGAGAGAAAGGAATTCTACATAAGGTAAAAAACCTAATTACATGGTAAAATATCCCTAAAAATACTGGGTTCAACCTCTCTGATGATTGGGGCCGTGATTCCCGCCGAGATAACTGCATACCACGAGATTTCCGGCCCTGCCGTTACGCGAAACTAATATTTTTACCATAAGATGCTTTTACCCAGACCGGTCTAACTATTTCATCTTCGAACGCTTTGGCCCCGAACCGATGATGTCCGACCTCGAACTTCCCTTCTTGAAGCGCCGGTCCCGATCCAAAATAGACCGACCTTGGATTGTACCCAAGACCGATATTTCTTATGTGCCCGATTGTATCTGACCCCATACAATCACAAAGCCTCAAAAAATTTATACTCATCGACCGGATGGTATAGCAATGTTCTCCCATAAGCATTTCAAACAAAATGAGTCAAGTTGCTCAGCACTATTTAAACCAAATTGAAAAACCAAGCAGAAATGGCTGTTGCCCCAGTGTTCCAACCAAATGTCATGCCCAATTTTATCACAAAAACATAAGTAATTGTTAGCAATTAGCAGAGACAAAACCAAGTAATGTGAGCAAGTAAGGCAATCAATAGATAGACAGCACAAACTCGTCTCAGCGAAGCAACAACAACACAATCACCAAAGAGACAATCCAAACACGAATAAACCCCAAAACATTGCAATCACAATCGAGCTCAAGGTTTGGCCAAAAATATCTTCGGTCAAAAGTTCAACCAGTAAGCAGGGTCCCTAAATGATGACGCTACTGTCACGACGAGCACCGAAACAATGTCGTAAAGCAAACAAAAAGAGAAGGAGAAGATAGACAGCGGGTCGCTGGAAAATATGAAGGTTTGCCGAAAAATACCAAGCTAGGACCTTAGATCCGTAAATCGTCTATTGGCGTTACTCGACAGTGATGATAACACTGGAGCAACGCCATAAGAATGAGGCAGTGGTAAGACCGACTGCTGAATGATCCTAGAACCGGCCAAATCAAATATCTGGACTTTTACCAGTTAAAACAATAACAAAACAAAAGAATAGAGATGAAGGAGGAGATGTATGACGTAGCAATAGCGTGGAGCAGCAGCGGCGCCTGCCAACGCCGTTGGTCAGATCCAGCGGGCGGCGATGTTACAGAAGCAACAGGTGGCTGCCCTGTCCAAATGAGAGAGAAGAGGGAGGAATAAGGAAAAGGGAGCTGGGGTGACGAGAGGAGCCATGGGGGTGGCCGGCGTTCGACCGTGGAGATCGTCTTCAGTGGCGAGTTGAGGGAGAACAAGAGGGGAGGCAGCTGTCTTGTGGAAAATGAAGAGAGTGATCGAGATTATAATATTAGGGTTTTGGAACTCTTCCCCATATAAAATCAGATCTCCTCCTAAGTAAAATCCCCCATTTTTTTACTATATAGCGTAAATAGGCCCCCCTTTTACCCATTGGATAAAAAATGTCATCATTATTTGTCATATGCTTACTACCCAATATATAAAATTGTGATTAGTCATGTCAAAGGTCAAGTGAAATGTCTATTCACATCATATATTATGTCGCGTCATATGTCATATCATATCACTGGTATTGTCACATCGAACGTTGAGGGGACATTAGGCTTGACTGGACTCGATTCGTATTTCTAAATTAAATTCTATCGGCTTCCAAAAAAATTAACAGAATATGTTGTAAGAATTAAAAATGTTTATTTAATTGGAAAATGTGTACTATTTAAAATGCCAACTACTAAAATGGTGTTGTAGTAATTAATTTTTTTTAAAAGATAACAAATTGATAGAATATCCTAATATTTAAAAAATAGGATAATTATCAATAAATTGTTAGAAATCTATAAAAATTGAGTGTCAACAGCTACCCCTCTTTGACCGTAGACAATGTAAGAGTCTTCTGGCAAAGAAATTGACACCAAACTCAATTTTGACCTGGCTTGACAAAGTGGGGAATGGAGGATGTTTTGAAGACTGCGACCGAACTCTGGTTTTGAGTTGCCTACATATCTCGGGTTGTGCGAGAACCAAGTCGCATGTAGTTCTAGGAGATTGAGTACTACATGTGAATCGTAGTCCCATGGAGTTAAAGACAGATGTTAGAAGACGAAGTTGTTCGTGTGATCTCGACATTGCTTCCAATACTGCCACAGTGTTAAACTATGGGCACTGGGACGTTGATATTTAATGATGGATGGATTGATGTGGATGGGACATGGATGCGGCCAAGCTCTGTGTTGAGTTTTCCTACATATCTCGATGTAACAAGAATTTGGCCTGTTGTAATTCAAGAAAGGGATAGATGGTTTGATTTTGATTTTTGATTTGAAAATTGGCCCAGCGTCAAGCTGTGATGATATTGGGTTTATTTTGACTATGGGGGTTCGGATTGCCTACACACCCTATGTCAATGGGACATAAAAACGATACTTGGGGATATGTCGCCGATTGTTGTTAGAAAGCTTGATGTCCGCCCCCAAAATTTGCCTCGGTTTATTTGTCAAAAGATAATTCCACGTTGTGTCGCCTTTTTGATTAGTTGAGTTGACGAGGTGTGGATTATGCTTCTGTTTGTCTTGAGAAGATGGATATGTGATTTTTGAATAAAATAGGTCCCGGGTTGGAACTCTAATTCGAAAGAGATGTGGGCTAGATATCGGTCCGAAGTGATCGGAGAACTTTGAATGTAAAGGGAAATTTGGGCTGCGTACTAGTCCGAAGAGATACCAGAGCATTTAAATCTAAAATGCCCGTATTAGAAGGTAGGCTCTTGTAAAATTGAACTTGAAATACAATTTTCATTGTTCAGGAGGGCGCTTGGAAAAGCAAGAAGCAATTTTATTTTTTTTGTAAGAAATTGATGAAGAGGGTTCTATTATTAATGACTCGGTTAGGCAATAGATTCAAAATGATAGAATTTTGAAATGATATGGCCGGGTTTGACTCAGACTGCCTACGTATCTCAACAGAATCTGGCCAAAACGTAGTTCGATTGCAAAAGATGACTGAATCCGATGTGGATTGCCTACGTATTCCTACCAAAGGAAATAGAGTCGCGGCATAATTAAGAATATATAGCAATTATTATTTGTTTTCTATTATAAGAGTGGGATCGGAGCCTACGTGGGTTGCTTACGTATCCCACCGTGGGAAGTTAGGTCTGAACGTAGTTCTGTTACAACAAAATCTAACTATACCGTCAACAAAACTTGAGTCTTTTGTTTCTTGTATTTCTTTGCTGTTTTGTAACTTTTTATAGAGAAAATTTTAAAATTACAGAAGAGTGAAGAAAGACTATGATTTATTGATCAATCATCTTTTGACTTGACTTTGGTTGGTATCGATGAATAGCTTTGTGCATAAGAATTTCTACCATATACTCTCCAGCAAATCGTGATTAGCTTATGGGTAATTCCTATAGCTTAGAGTGGTACCTCATGTAACCTAAGTTTGACAAGATTTAATCACCTTGCTTCAATAAAAGGTTTTGAATTCTGCTTAACTCGTGTTTCAAGTACCCTCACCGAAAGAAAGTCCTAATTTGCAGACATGTTTTTGAAGTATTTTTGTATTTTGATTTTAGGACATTTATTGAGAAGTACACTCACACTGAGAAATATGTTCAATGAATGCGACTGAGATAGCATATGCTTGACCTTTATGTGAGTATCCGCTAATGTAAAAACACTTGGAATAGGATCATGTAGGGCTTGTTATTAGCATGTAATGTAGGCTTGGGGACGGGTAGGATATTCATTTGGGATAAAAGTTATTAATCCCTCCTTGATCACCACACTGTATCCGCGTCTTCGACGTTCAAACCAGCTTTAGCGCTTGATCTTGTTTGGCTTGATGTCCTTTTCCTTTGATTTGACTTCTTTTGAACTTGTAGGAGATTCATCCTCCTTTTTTCAGAGGTTTTATTTCTCTCTCTTTCTTTTTTTTGAAGTTTCTTCTGCTTTGCAGGAGTTTTCTCTTCTTTTTGTTGGAGTTCCTCCTCTTTGAGTTGTAGAGTTTCTCCTTTTTGTTGGATTTTCTTCGAATTTGCAAAAGTTTTCTCCTTGTTGGATCCTCCTTTTGAACTTGCGGAGTTTCACTTTTTTTTTTAAGTCATGTCTTTGGTTGTTTTTGTACTTTACATCATCTGCCTGCTCGTGCTTGTTGCCTTCATTTTGGTCTTCGTCCGAAGTTACATGTTTTCAGTGCGCTCGAGGAGGTTAGGCTAAGAGAGGCAATGTAATAACCAGGTCGGTGGAGTATTATAGCCCTGTTCCCCCATTTACTACTTATTTTGTGCTCAATTGGTGTTATGTGACTTGCATGAGTGCTTGGATTGGTTCCGAGGATGTTTCGGAATGAGTTGGGACACTTAGTCCCAAAGTTGGAAGCCTGAGTTGAAAGAGTTGAACAGATGTTGACTTATGTCTAAATGACTCCGGAATAGAGTTTTGATGGTTTCAATAGCTCCGTATGGTGATTTTGGACTTAGAAGTGTGTCCGAATATTGATTTAGAGATCCATAGATGATTTTGGCTCGAATTGGCAAAAGTTGAAAAAGTTGAAGTTTGAAGAGTTGAGAAGTTTGACCGAGAGTTGACTTTGTGGTTACCGAGCTCGAATTTTAGTTTCCAAAGTTGGAATAGGTCCGTCGTATCATTTATGACTTGTGTGCAAAATTTGAGGTCAATTGGAGTTGGTTTGTTATATTTCGGCATTAGTTTTGGAAGTTAGAAGTTCAAAAGTTCATTAGGCTTGAATCGATGTGCGATTTGTGGTTTTAGTATTGTTTGATGTGAATTGAGGTTTTGAGTGAGTTTTTATGAGGTTTTAGGACTTGTTGGTATGTTTTTTTGAGGTTACAGGGGGCCTCGGGTGGATTTCGGATGGTTAATGGATTGAAATTTGACTTAGAAGGTTTGCTGAAGTTGCTGGTGCTTGTGCTTCTGGTTTCCTTATTCGCAATCGCGTGGAAGGTTCGCGATCGCGAAGGCTAAATTGGAAGACCGGTGGGCTTAATTACAACAAGTGTTTGGGACCCACAGAGGTTGTTCTTTTGTTGTTAAGCTAGTTACTTAAATTGCAGTCATGTACTCAGTAGCATTCATCATTTGCATATCATATCTCAATCTCTATTATCATTTGTTGTTACATCATGTATCATTGTTTTGGGCTGATTGGCATGAGTGTTTTTAACCCTAAAAACTGGAGAGATTGATGATTGAGTGAGGCCGAGGGCCTGATTGTGAGTGATATTGATGGGATCAAGCTGCACGCCGCAACAAGTTTTATTGATTCATGAGGGGATAGGGCTGCACGCTACAGCACGTATTATTGATTCATGATGAGATCGGCTACCCACCGCAGCAGGTTTATTAGCGCTTGGGTAGGATCCGCCCCTCCGGAGTCTGCCAATCAAGCAATAAACGCAGGTACCGTACATTACTGAGTGATTGAGTGTGATGAGTGATAGATGAGAGAGTCAGATTGAGTACTCTAAGAGTGGGAGTAGGTGAGGCCATCATTGTGATACATTACATTTGATATGCACATTGACATGTAGATATAAAGATGTAGCATTCCTCATATCAGACATCCTTGGCACATTTTATCCATGTTGAGCTTAAACTGTTTTGAAAGCATGTCTACATTCTTGTACTGTGTACTAACTGATTTTGAGTTTTCTTTGAGATATTACTGTTATTTTTCCTGTCATATTTGTAATGTTATAATCTGGATTTGGACTTTACATTTCTGAACTCGTCATTGCTTTCAGCCCAAGGTTAGTCCTGTTACTTATTGAGTGCATTGGATCGGTTGTACTCATAGTTCACTCTGCACTTCATGTGCATATCTAGGTACTTCTTGACATAGTGGTTGCTAGTTGTGGAGCTTCATCTGCGTGGAGACTATTAAGGTAGCTACCTTGGCGTCCGCAAGCCTCGACTCTCCTTCTTTTCAGTTTGTTTGCATTGTTCTGTCCTTCTTGACAATTGTTTTTAGCAGTTAGACTGTATTTTCATTTAGATGCTCATGTGCTCAGTGACACCCGAATTTTGGGAAATTTTAGTTTGAGTCGCGGTATTTTGTTATAAGTTATTTATGAGATTTTTATTATTAAGCTTATTTCATTATGTTTCAATTTAAGGATGTGTGGTTATTTATGATTATCGGCTTGCCTGGTATTGAGATAGGCGCCATCACGACATGTGATATTTTGGGTCGTGACAAGTTGGTATCAGAGCCTAGGTTACATAGGTCTCACGAGTCATGAGCAGGTTTAGTAGAGTCTTGCGGATCGGTATAGAGAAGTCTGGACTTATATTTGAGAGGCTACCGAACCCTTAGGAGAACTCCTTTTTCAAGTATTCTTGTCATGCGAATTTCTTAATTCCGGAAACTAAACTTCTGTTATTCTATTCTCTCAAAGGTTATAATAGATGGACAGCCACCAGTACCACCAGTTAGGGCCTCGAGAGGTCGGGGCCGCATTAGAGGTGGAGGTGCAGCTCGTACAGTAGCTAGAGAAGCACATATAGACCCACCAGTTGCTCCAGCTCATGAGTAGACTCCAGATGTGGTTGAGCTGGTGGACCAGCTCGGGCACTGACTGTGCCGATTGTGATTCCAGGCCTTCAGGAGGCTCTGGCCCAGATAGTGGCTGTATGCACTAGCCTTGCTTAGGCGGTTTCAATTTAGGCCGGGGGAGGTGCTCAGACTCCCGCCGCCCGTACTCCAAAGCAGGTGGTTTAGGGATGCAAGACACCGGGTGGGTCCACTGATAAGTGATGAGGAGCAGAAGAGGCTAGAGCAATTTGGGAGGCTCAAGCCTCCATCATTCAGTGGGGCTGAGTCAGAGGATGCTCAGGACTTCATAGACAGGTGCCAGTGGATTCTTCGCATGGCAGGTATTCTGGAGACTAGTGGAGTCTCATTTACTACTTTACAATTGTCGGGGAAGCTTTTAGATAGTGGTAGGCCTATGACTTGAGCAGGCTAGTCGGGGCTGCACCACTTTCATGGCACGAATTCTCCGTTCTATTCTTGGTGAAGTTTGTGCCACCGACTGACAGGAAGGATCTGCTTAGGCAGTTTGAGCAGCTATGCCAGGAGGGTATGTTCGTGACTCATTATAAGGTGAAATTTTCAGAGTTGGCTCGTCATGGATCTGGTTGGTTCCCACAGAGAGGGAAAGAATTATGAGGTTCATTGATGGCCTCAACCATGGACTGCATTTTGTTATGACTCGGGAGATTGCATCGGGTGCTAGGTTTGACGAGGTGGTTGATAAATCTAGGAAGCTAGAGCAGGTCCATCCTCAGAAGCGTGAGGAGAGGGAGGCCAAGATGGATCATGGTGGTTTCATCGATGTTTCTTTTGGAGGCAGTCCCGCCATTGACGAGTTCGCCCTAATAGGCCAGCTCAGATGGCTCATCTGGTTCATCATGGTGTATCATCTAGCCATGGTTCTTAAAGCCCATCCGAGTCAGTCATTTCTCAATGCCCTCCTAGCTCAGAGTTCATCTCGTGCTCCATCAGTTCAGGGTTCATCTGTGCCAGGTCCCTCAAGTAGTTATTCTGGTTCGGGGGGTCCGCTTCAACACCTGCTGCCATTGTCAGAGTGGGTTCCTCGACTGCGGAGAGTTTGGTAATGTGAAGAAGTACTGTCCCCGTCTTTTGGAAGGTCCAATTCAGCAGAGAAGTCATGTTGTGACTTCCACACCAGTTACTTCACCACAAGTTCAGCTAGCTCGGGGTGGGGCTCAAGCAGCTAGAGGTCTCCCTAGAAGGGGAGGTCGATTAGGTGGCGGTCAGGCTCGATGCTATTCTTTCCCTTCTAGGCTAGAGGCAGTTGCTTCAGACGTAGTGATCACAGGTATTGTCTCAGTATGCCAGAGGGATGCTTCTATATTATTTGAGCATGGTCCCACTTATTCGTATGTATCATCATTATATATTGCTCGTTATCTAGATATGCCCTGTGAGTCCTTAGTTTCACCTGTTCATGCATTTCACCCGGTAGGCGATTCTATTGTTGTGGACCATGTATATCGGCCATGTGTGGTGACTATTGGGGATTGGAGACTAAAGTTGACATCTTATTTCTTAGGATGGTTGATTTCGACGTGATTATGGGTTTGGATTGGTTGTCCCCATGTCATGTTATTCAGGATTGTCATGCTAAGACTGTAACATTGGCAATACCGGGGTTTCCTAGAATCGAGTGGAGAGGTTCTCTAGACTATGTTCCTAGTAGGGTGATTTCATATCTGAAGGCCCAACGGATGTTTAGGAAGGGGTGTTTGTCATATTTGGCTTTCATGAGGGATGTTGGTCTTGATCCTCCGTACAGTATGGCACCAGCAAAGCTGGAGGAATTGAAAGAGCAGCTTCAGGAGCTTCTTGATAAGGGGTTCACTAGGCCTAGTGTGTAGCCTTGGGGTGCACCGGTCCTATTTGTGAAGAAGAAGGATTGTACCATGCGGATGTGCATCGACTATATGCAGTTGAACAAAGTTATAATTAAGAACAAGTATCATTTGTCGCACATTGATGACTTATTCGACTAGCTTCAGGGAGCTAGAGCGTTCGCTAATATTGATTTGAGGTCTGGGTATCACCAGTTTAATATTTGGACTCGGATATTCTAAAGACGGCATTCATGACCCGCTATAGTCACTATGAATTACTTGTGATGTCTTTTGGGATGACCAATGCCCTAGCAGTATTCATGCATCTGATGAATGGTGTATTCCAACCATATCTTGATTTGTTTGTCATAGTATTTATTGATGATATCCTGGTGTATTCACGTAGCTAAGAGGAGCATGCACTACATTTGAGGATTGTACTACAGAGGTTGATGGAGGGGAAGCTTTATGCCAAGTTCTCCAAGTGTGAGTTTTGGCTCGGTTGGATGGTGTTCTTGGGGCACGTGGTGTCTAGTGAGGGGTTTAAGGTGGATTAGAAGAAGATAGAGGCGGTTCAGAGTTGGCCCAGACCGTCTTCAGCTACTGAGATTTCGAGTTTTCTTGGCTTGACCGGATATTATCGTCGCTTCGTGGGGGTTTCTCGTCCATTGCAGTGCCTTTGATCAGGTTGAACCAGAAGGGTGATCCATTCAGGTGGTCATATGAGTTTGAGGAGAGCTTTTAGAAGCTCAAGACTGCCTTGACCGCAACCCAGTTCTAGTTTTGCCTTCAGCATCAGGTTCTTATACAATGTATTGTGATGCTTCTCAGATTTGTATTGGGTGTGTCTTGATGCAGGAGAGTAGAGTGATTGCTTATGCTTCACACAAGTTGAAGCCTCATGAGAGGAACTGCCCTGTTCATGATTTTGAGTTGGAAGCCATCGTCCATGCATTGAGGATTTGGAGGCATTATCTCTACGCGTGTCTTGTTCACCGGAGTCTTCAACACTTGTTCAAGCTGAAGGATCTAAATTTGAGGTAGCGGAGATGGTTGGAGCTACTAAAAGACTATGATATTACCATTTTGTATCATCCGGGGAAGGCCAATGTAGTGGCCGATACCTTGGGTGATTGTGGACCAATTGACTAAGTCCGCACATTTCATTCTAGTTGGGCCTACCTATTATTCAGAGCGGTTGGTTGAGAGTGTGCGGTGTCCATCATATTAGATCGGGCCACGTAGTTCACATCGTAGTTTTGGATATCAGTGCAGCGACAGTTTGGCACACGGGTTGAGGTGAGTACAACATTCCACCCTCAGACGGACGGATAGTCCGAGCGCACCATTCAGACATTGCAGGATATGCTATGCACTTGTGTCATGGATTTTGGGGGTTCTTGAGATTAGTTTTTGCCGCTTGCAGAGTTTGCCTACAACAATAGCTACCAATCGAGTATTCAGATGGCTCCGTATGAGGCCTTGTATGGGAGACGGTGTCGGTCTCCAGTTGGTTGGTTTAAGCCGGGTGAGGCTAGAATATTAGGTACTGGCTTGGTATAGGATGCTTTGGACAAGGTTAAGTTGATTTAGGATCGACTTCTCATGGCATAGTGTAGACAGAAGAGTTACGCCAATCGGAAGGTTCGTGATGTTGCTTACATAGTGGGAGAGAAGGTTTTGCTCGGAGTTTCACCCATGAAGGGTGTTATGAGGTTCGAGAAGAAGGGCAAGTTGAGTCCTCGGTATATTTTCCCTTTTGAGATACTTGAGAGGATTGGGGAGGTAGCTTACAAGCTTGCGTTGCCACCTAGTCTATCGAGTGTTCATCTAGTGTTTGATGTTTTCATGCTCAGGAAGTATTTCGGCGATCCATCTCATGTTTTGGATTTCAACACGATTCAGTTAGATGGGGACTTTACTTATGATGTGGAGCCGGTGGCCATTTTGGATCGATAGGTTCGGAAGTTGAGATCAAAGAATATAGCCTCAGCGAAGGTGCAGTGGAGAGGTCTGCTAGTCGAGGGGGCTACTTGGGAGACCCAGCGGAGATGCGGAGCAGATATCCACGCCTATTTTAGACTCTACTTATGATTCTAGACCCGTTCGAGGATGAATATTTGTTTAAGAGGGGGAGAAAGTAATGACCTAACCGGTATGCTCAATTGTTGTTATGTGACTTTCCGGGGTGGTTGGTTTAGTTCGGGGGATGTTTCAATGAGTTGGGACACTTAGTCCTAAGGTTGGAAGCCTAAGTTGAAAGAGTTGACCGGAAGTTGACTTACGTGTAAATGACTCCGGAATGGAATTTTGATGGTTCCGATAGCTCCGTATGGTGATTTTGGACTTAGGAGTATGCTCGGATATTGATTTGGAGGTCCGTAGGTGATTTTGGCTAAGTTTGGAGAGTTGAGAAGTTTGACCGAGAGTTGACTTTGTTGTTATTGGGCTCGGATTTTGGTTCCGGAAGTTTAAATAGGTCCTTTATGTCAATTATGACTCGTGCACAAAAATTTGAGGTCAATCGAAGTTGGTTTGGTATGCTTCGGCATTAGTTTTGGATGTTAGAAGTTCATAAGTTCATTAGGCTTGAAGCGATGTGCGATTAGTGATTTTAGTGTTGTTTGAAGTGATTTGATGCTTCGAGCGAGTTCGTATGATGTTTTAGGGCTTGTTGGTATGTTTTGTTGAGGTCCCGGGGGCCTCGGGTGGATTTCAGATGATTAACTAATTGAAATTTGACTTAGAAGGTTTGCTGAAGTTGTTGATGCCTGTGCTTCTGGTTTCCTTATTCGCGATCGCGTGGGAAGGTTCGTGATAGCGAAGCATTAATTGGGTAACAAGTGGAATTGCTCTATGTGATCACGAGAAATCGTTTACGATCGCGGAGCTTTGGTTATTCATGCATCGCGAACGCGTGTATTGGGTCACGTCTGCAAAGAATGAAGGAGGAAGCTGGGAAGCCCTACATATTGTTCTTTGCGGTCGCATGCGGGAGTCCGCGATCGTGTGGGTTTGTGACTCTATGAATGGCGCTCGCTCCTTGTGTTCTGTGTTCGCAAAGAGTACTTTGAGGGCAGCATAATTTTTGTTCTTAACGATTGCGAGGAACTTTACAGGATCGCGAATAGGAGCATCTAGGCAGAATATAAGATTTCAAAAATGAGGGTTAGAGTACTATTTCATATTTTGACTTTGGGAGCTCGGATTGAGGCGATTCGTGGAGGGATTTTTAAGGAATTGATTAGGGTAGGTGATTCTAACTCGGATTTAGTTAGTATACATAAATCTATCACTGTTTTACTATTTAGTAGTGTTTTGGATTGGAAAAATTGAGGAAAATTATAGAACTTCATAGGCTTCAATTTGAGGATTTGAAGGTCAAGTTGTGATCGGAATTGAGTAATTTTTGTATGGTTGGACTCGTTGTTGAATGGGTATTTGGATTTTATTAACTTTTTTGGATTCCGAAACGTGAGCCCGGGGTTGACTTTTTGACTTTTGTTAAAGAACGTAACTTTATCACATGTAATTTATTCCTATAACTTGTGTTGATTATATTAAGTTGTTGGTGGCTAGATTCGAGTCGTTCAGAGGCTGATGCGCGAGGCAAGAGCTTGTGGGATTAGGGATTTGTGCGGTTTAAGTTAAATAACACTTTTAAACTTGATACTGAGGATATGAATCCCTAAAATACGTGTTATGTCACTGCAACAAAATATATTTTTTAGTGGCAATTATTTAGTGTCAATAACCTAATTACCCCTAATTTATTTTATAAAGCTCAAAGTTAATGGCAATTAAATAAAATTAATGTGCAGAAATTTTCAAGCAAGACATAACAAATTGACTAGGGTTCTCTTATGGTGTTCTACGAAAATCTTGAATAGTCTATTCAACCGTTCATTTCTCATTCTTCTATTTACTAACCTCTTCTCGTCCATTGGTTTACATAGACAATTTAGAAATGCAGTTTCTCATATTGAATAGTTGCTTCATATGGACTTCAATATAGATGAATGAAATTTGAAGAATTCTACATAGATACTTTAGTGTTGATCAACTAGATTATGTATCGAAAAGCTTGTATTTGTAAGTTTCTTTTTGTTTCAAATGCCCTTTTCAGCTTTTGTGTTAGCGTCGTACATATACTTTAAAAATAACTTCTCCTTATTTACATGAAAGAATGACATTTTAGCGTTAACTGCTAGGAATTACTATTACTATCAGTGTTGTATGATTAATTAATACATTATGTATTTTTATTTTTTAATAATCATTATAATTTACCGAGTAAATAATTCAAGATTGTTTCTTTTAGTCTGCTGTCACTTTTTAAGTGACAATACATATTGTGTACATTTTTAATTATAAGTTGATGTCGTCGTCCTTATTTGAACTCTGAAATAAGTGTCCATCTTTATAGATGTTTACCCTTAACTACGGGTAACAATTAAATTTGTACGTGGTATTAAGGATACGTGACTTGGCATGATACAATTAAAGAGTGAACGATAAATAAGGATAAATTAAATAAGTGACAGAGTAAGCAAACCGCCGAAGATGAATAACTCAGTTGTGACGGAATGAATAAGAATGAAGCAAATAATTGATGAAGAAAACCGTTAAAATATGCTAATTTTGTACATTGATCGTATGTTGTCCCCGGTATACAGTAGGGTTGAATTCTTTATATAGGAGGAGAAAAGAATCCTATACAAGGTAAAAGACCTAATTACAGGGTAAAAGATCCCTAAAATTATTGGGTTCAACGTCTTTGCTGATTTTGGCCGTGATTCCCACCGAGATATTTACATGTCACGAGATTTCCGGCCCTTCCGTTATGTGAATCTAATATTTTTACCATAAGATGTTTTACCCAGACCGATCTCGATAACCTTATCTCGAATGCCTTGGCTTTGAGCTTTATTCCGATGACACCTGACTTCGGACTTCCCTTCTCGAAGTGCCGGTCTTGATCTACAGGAGGGCGACCTCAATCGACATCGATCTTCGAAACCCAAGACTGGTGCTTCCCATGCGCTCGATCGTATCCGACCCCATACAGATAGTCCCCTCGTTTTTTGGAGAGTAATGACAAGAAACAATATGAGCCGTCGCTTTTCAGGATTAGGTTAAGTGAGAATACACTTAAAGACACGAAGTTCGAAACGTTAAATCGGATAATATAAAAATGTCTTGTTGATGGATGACGGCAGCATGATGACGCACGTGGCCATTATCAAAAAGGTCCTTTCGTGTCCCAGCTAGCGACAAATCCTGTAATTTCTGCAAATACCAATTAATGCTTTCCCATCTCGTGTTTCGAACCGCCGCCTTTGTTGAGTATAAATAGCCCCTTCATTCTTCAATTTCCAAGTTTTGCGTCGTTTGAATATTTTCCTGCCCTTGCTTTCTGCAGTTTCTGCTCTTCAAATAAACTTCTTTCATATACTCCCCTTTGCTCGCTTCCCATCTATTCAACTCTAATGGCGAAAACATCTAAATCCGTCCCTCAAAAACAACAACCTTCTTCCTCTCAACCCGCTGAAGAGGTTGAGCCTGTCGTCGCTGAGGAAACTTTGGCGGAACCTCCTCTAAAAGCCTTCGTACCGGTCGGATGCTCGACCGGCTCCGATTTCAAGGTAGAGAAGGCCTCCTCAGTACCGGGCCAGGGCGAACCGCTCGCTAGGTACATTAGCTCAATCACGAACAAAATCCTTGACAAGGTGAAGACGGAGTGTAACTGGGTCGGCAAGGACGTGGTAGTCCCCTCTGCGGATGAGGCGATTACCACCCACGTGGAGGGTTATTTGAGCGTCTATACCTACCCCTTGACGTTAGGACCTTTGGACCCCATTATTGTCACCTTTTGCAAAAGGTACAATGTTACATTGGGTCAGGTTCATCCCTCTGTTTGGCGGATAGTTCACCTTTTCCGCTTTTTTGTGAGTAAGGTCGACGGGCACCCTTTCACCGTTGATCATTTACTTCGACTGTACAGTCCCCAAGTCTTCTGAGGGGGACTAATAAAACTTGCTCGCCAGGCCAGCAAAGCCTCTTTTTAGAGCATTGATGAGGATAAGAACCGGGGTTGGATGAGCTGATTCATTCGAATAAGAACCTCGGATCTTATCCCTGCAGAAGACATGCCGTTCCCTGAAAAGTGGAACATGAACCGTAAGCATCGTTTTCTTACCTAAATCCATCTGTTGTTCTTCTTTTGATATCTCACTGATATATTTTGTAAGGTGTAGCCGTTTCTCAAATGCCGGCCACGATTCAACACTTGGAGGAGTGGGTCCAGAAAGTGGTAGCTCAGAGGACCTACTCGAAGCGAGCTTGGCGTGAAATATCGAAAGGCCTTTGGGAGGGTAAAAATCATGGTGAGCTCAATAATGTTCTTATTCCTTGTCATATGTGATTGGCGCTGCTGATATCTTACTTTGTCCTTTCTTTGTATGTCTATCGAAGGACGCTAAATTAAGGCCGTGGTCTGCCGATAGAGAGGTTCCCTGTCCTTCCCCTGTTTCGGAGAAGGAGGGAGAGAAGAAAAGAAAAGAAGCCCCCAGTCCCACAGAGCCCGAGAAAAGGAGGGTTAAGAAGAAAAGCATAGCTCGTAGGCCTAGAATCGCCGACCTGGCTATTCGGCTGAGCGATGACTCTGAGGAAGATAGGAACCTCGGTACTTTAAATAATGAACCATCTCGAACAGTCCCCGAGCCGAGGATCAATGAAGCTTGCATCCCTCGAGCAGAGGATCTCAAAATAGGGACGAGGACCGGGGCATGCGACTATGCAGGGGAGGCTGTACAAGGAACCTCGGACCTACTAGATACAATGGACTCTCCCTCTTTCTCGGAGGCAACCCTCAATGAAGCCCGGGCTGCCAGGATGCACACGCCGAGCAGAGGCCCAATATCGGCCGGAGCCTTTGAAGACTTTTTTTATGGAGTGCCATCGGCTGATACCTTCAAGCTCGAAGTGCCGAGAAAGAGCCCTTCCGCCGAGACGAGCGGGGTATCTATCGGTCTCAAGTTAGTCGATAGATTTTCTGCTCCAAGTTCCAATCCTGAACGGAAGAGGGTAGTAAAGTTCACCATTCCCGAAGATGCTAGGGTTTTGGCTGCGCCCGTAGGCGTGGCTAGCTACCTTCGTTGTTTGGTGACCGAAGAGGATCAGGCTGCAATGTATGCAGTGGACGCGACCTGTTTATTCAACGAAGCTCAACAGGCGGCAAATAAGGTAAAATTCCTCATAGGCTATATTTGGCATACGTTACCTTATTCTTAGACCTGTACTGACTGTTTCATTTTTTCCTCACACCTTGCAGTCTTCGGTGCTTCATCACGAGGCGTTCCTTCGGCAAAGGGAAGAAAAGGCACGGCACCAGCGGCTCGAGATGGAGATGTCGACTCTTCGAGCCGAGCTAGACTTCGTGCGTAAGGAGAATGACAAAACACTCGACCAGCTAGGGCAGCAAATTGACCGAGTAAATCAACTTCGGTCTGTAGTAAACGAGGCCAAGGAAAAAACCAGTTAATGGAAAGCCAAGGCCGATATATTGACTTCGGAGAAGGAAGCCCTCCGGGCTCGTGTAGTACCCTTGGAGGAGAAACTTTCGGAGGCATAAGAGAAAATCGAGGTTTTGACCAAGAGCACCGATTCACTTCAGTCCCAAGTCGAGGCGTTCACTCTGGATCCGGATGTTCTGGTAAACGAGCTGCAATCAGCAAAATCCGAGATTGCCACGTCCAAAGCTGATGTCGATGATCTGATAGCTCAATATAGAGCTGATGCTGAGGCTGCCCAAGAGCAATCAAAGATTTTGGTCGAGTACGCGAAGTGTTAAACCCACCTTTCCATTCTCGAGGAGCTGCAAGGTCGAGGCTTCGATCTTTCTGCCGAGATCGATGAAGTAGCAAAGATTGAAGCCGATGTTAGAAAGCGGGCCTTCCCTGAAGAAGAAGAACAAGAAGAAGAAGAAGAAGAAGAAGAAGAAGAAGAAGAAGAAGAAGAAGAAGAAGAAGAAGAAGAAGAAGAAGAAGAAGAAAAATAAGAAGAAGAAGAAGAAGAAGAAGAAGATGATGATGATGATGATGATGATTCTGATTGATGCTGTCTGTAATTCGATACGGCCTTTTGTAACATACTTTAATGTGTATATATATAAAAGAATTCCCCTTTTTGTCTGACTTCATTCTGAAATTTTTAATCTCGCAAATTTTCCTGCTTTTCGGGCTTAGCTAGGATTTATTTCACCATAGATTTTCTTCCTCCATGGCCAATCGAATAAATCCCACACCTCGAAGAGAGGAGTCGAGATATGCCTTGATAGGTCTTATTTCTTTCCAAACTCCGTTAATTGACAGGACCTTGGTCCATTAAGAAATTGAATCCGTCTTAACAGATTTCAACCTGATTTGGCCTTAGCCCTTTATGAATTCGAAGTTGCCTTAGTAGGTTTTATTTCTCCCCGAATTTTATTAGTTCGATCCCGCCTTGGCCTATTGAGAAATTGGGATCATGCCTTAGCAGATTTTATCCTCTTTTGAATTTTACTGACTTGAATTGGCCTTGGCCCCTTTTAAAGAATCGAGGTTTTGCCTTGGCAAGTTTCAATCATCCTCGAATTTAACTTGATTCGGCCTTAGCCTTTCACAAATTGGGGTTTTCCTAAGTAGGTCTTATTTCCCTTCGAGTTTTGTTAACTCGATACGGCCTTGGCCTTTCAACAAAAATTGGGGTTCGCCTTAATAGGTCTTATTCCCCTCTGAATTCAGCGCAAATATTTGAACAATGTTAATTTTCGATAATGTAACGAAAACCAAAGAGGCCCTTAGGCTCAAAAACATAACATCGCTGCCAAAGAATCTTTATTAGCATTTATACGCTTGTACAACTTTGCTTAAGGGGTAGATCAATCTACTTGGGCATGATACTTTCGACCGTTTGACCCTTACATTGATTCCTAATGATCTACGAGGAGTCCCCCCGAATTGAAGTAGCTAAGCAAAGATTCGAAGTAGACAAGCAATCTTCAGATGTTCAAGGTCGATCGAAGTTGTGCACCAAATATTATTATCTTCGATGAGCGACCGATTTAAGTTAGCACGATTCCTGGTTGCCTCATTAAAAACCTTGCCGTAAAACCCAATTTGGGACAAAACCGGTCGAAGGAAAAAAGAGTGCAACGCGTGCTTTCAGTCCTAGTGTCCCGTGTTTCCTGGATCAAGGTCATTCTATTTGCTACCTGCAGAATTTAGTATCATAAAATAAAAAAAATGGAAAAAAAAAAGAAATTTATTACCTTAACAATAGTATCGCTTCAGGTGGCTCACGTTCCAGTTGTTCGGCAGCTGTGTTTGCCATCCATAGTTCCGAGCTTATAAGACCCCTTTCCGGTAATCTTTAAGATAGCGTAGGGTCCTTCCCAGTTCGGTCCTAGTTTTCCTTCGTTTGGATCTCGAGCGTTGGGTGTAATTCTTCTGAGTACCAAGTCCCCAATGTTGAAGTATCGGAGATGGGCTCTCCGATTGTAATACCTTTCGATTTTTTGTTTTTTCGCCGCCATCCGAACAAGGGCTACTTCCCTTCTTTCATCCAATAATTCCAGGCTGATGTTCATAGCTTCTCGGTTTGATTCTTCAGTTGTGTATCGAAACTTGATGCTCGATTCGCCTACCTCGATAGGTATTAATGCTTCAGCACCGTAAACTAGGGAGAATGGAGTGGCCCCGGTGCTGGTTTTCTCAGTTGTTCGATATGCCCAAAGAACTTCGGGCAGCATTTCCCTCCATTTTCCCTTTGCGTCGGCTAACCTTTTCTTTAAGTTCTGAATTATGGTCTTGTTGGTTGACTCGGCTTGTCCGTTGCCACTGGGGTGATATGGAGTTGATAATATTCTCTTGATCTTGTTGTCTTCGGAGAACTTTGTTACTTTGCTGCCGACGAATTGCTTGCCATTATCACATACGACTTCCGATGGCATCCCAAATCGGCAGATAATATGATCCCATATGAAGTCGAGCACTTCCTTTTCCCTGACCCTTTCGTATGCTTGTGCTTCCACCCACTTGGAAAAGTAGTCAGTCATAAAAAGAATAAATTGAGCTTTACCTGGTGCACGAGGGAGAGGGCCGACGATGTCCATTCCCCACTTCATGAACGGCCATGGTGATAGGAGCGAATGCAATATCTCTCTGGGCTGATGAATCATTAGTGCGTGCCTTTGGCACTTGTTGCACTTGCATACGAACTCCTTCGCATCTTTCTCCATATCGATCCAATAATAACTGGCCCGAATTATTTTTTGAACCAAGGATTCGGAACCAGAGTGACTGCCGCATATGCCTTCATGGATCTCCCTTAAGACGTATTCGGTGTCGCGGGCCCAAGACATATGGCAAGGGAACCTCTAAATGTTCTTCTGTATAAGGTTCCGTCGCCGGACAAACAGAATCGGGCTGCTTTTGTGCGTAACGCTCTCGATTCTTTGGGATCCGATGGGAGCTTACCTGAGCTGAGATAATCTATGTATTTGTTCCTCCAATCCCAGGTCAAACTTGTCGAGTTAATCTCGGCATGGCCTTCTTCCACCACCGACCTCAATAGTTGCACGACCTTTTCGGAATCAATCTCTTCATCTTCGACCGATGATCCTAAGTTGGCGAGGGCATCGGCCTCACTATTTTACTCTCGCGGTATGTGCTGTAGGGTCCATTCTTTAAACCTATGTAGTGTGATCTGAAGCTTGTCCACATACCTTTGCATTCGCCCCTCTCTGACTTCGAATGTCCTGTTTACTTGATTGACTACGAGAAGGGAATCACATTTGGCCTTGATTATCTCTGCCCCCAGGCTTTTGGCCAACTCTAAACCTGCAATCATAGATTCATACTCTACTTCGTTGTTAGTTAATTTTACAGTCTTAATAAACTGTTGAATTGTATTCCCAGTTGGGGACCTTAGTACGATACCAAGCCCAGATCCTTTCGAATTGGAGGCGCCGTCTGTGAACAGAGTCCACACTCTCGAAGGAGTCCCCGATTCGGTCATTAGTTCTCTCTCGACCTCGGCTATAAGCGAAGGCGTAAAGTCGGCGACAAAATCTGCCAGCACTTGAGATTTGATAGAGGTGCGAGGCCGATATTCGATATCGTATCTGCTTATTTCAATGGCCCATTTGGCTAGTCGGCCTGATAGCTCAGGTTTGTGCATAATATTCCTAAGGGGATAAGTTGTCACTACGCATATGGGATGGCATTGGAAATATGGTTTTAGCTTCCTAGAGGCACTCAATAAAGCGAGTGCTAGCTTTTCCAAATGTGGGTATCTAGTTTCGGCTTCACCTAGGGTTCTACTGACGTAATAAATGGGGAATTGCGTACCTTGTTCTTCTCGGACTAGGACCCCGCTCACCGCTACTTCCGAGACGGCTAGGTAAAGGTATAGTTGCTCACCTGTCTTTGGTGTATGCAACAAAGGTGGACTAGAAAGATACCTTTTAAGCTCCTCTAACGCACGTTGACATTCCGGACCCCACGAGAATTCGTTCTTCTTTTTCAGCAAGTTGAAGAACTGGTGGATCCTGTCGGATGATCTCAAGATGAACCGGCCTAGGGCTGCTATCCGACCTGTCAGCTTCTGCACAGCTTTCACACTGTTTACGATTGTTATATCTTCGATGGATTTGATTTTCTCGGGATTGATGTCTATCCCTCGATTCGACACCATGAAACCAAGGAATTTTCACGAGCCCACTCCGAATGCACACTTCTCTGGGTTCAACTTCATGTTGTACCATTTTAGCACATCGAACGTTTCCTGCAAATGACTCAAATGGTCCTCCGCTCACAGGGACTTAACTAACATGTCATCGATGTAAACTTCCATTGTTATTCCTAGTTATTTCTCGAACATCTTATTTACTAGGCGTTGATAGGTAGCCCCTGCATTTTTTAGCCCGAAAGGCATCACATTATAGCAATAAGTATCATACTTAGTGATGAAGGATGTCTTTTCTTGATCATCCTTATCCATTCGTATCTGGTTGTAACCAGAATAGGCATCGAGAAAGCTAAGGGTCTCGTGGCCAGCGGTAGCATTGATCATGCGATCGATGTTGGGCAAAGGAAAGGAATCTTTAGGGCATGCCTTATTTAGATCTTTATAATCTATGCACATCCTTAGCTTATTTCCCTTTTTAGGAACTACAACTACATTTGCTAGCCACTCCGGGTATTTAACTTCCCGTATGGACCTTATATTTAAAAGTTTAGCTACCTCGTCCTTGATGAATGCTTGCTTGATCTCGGACTGAGGCCTCATCTTTTGCTTGACCGGCCAGAATTTTGGATCAATGCTCAGTTTGTGAGTTGTAATTTCCGGCGGTATCCCTGTTATGTCAAGATGGGACTAAGCGAAAGAGTCTTCGTTAGCTGAAAGAAATATAATTAGTTTAGTCCTGAGCTCGGAGCTTAGGCCCGAACCCAGGTATACCTTCCGATCCGACGAGTCGCCTCGGAGTGAAATCTGCTCGAGCTCTTCGACCGTTGATTTGGTTGCATCGGGACTCGTCGGGACCGATGAATTACCGGGGAACCCCATAACCATCATCTTCGATATGATCCTGCTCACCCTCATTTGTTGAAGGTGGGGTATGTGATTGCTATTGGGTCTTTTGGGAAGGAGCGGTCGGCTTTGGCATTGCCTCTTCTACTGCGAACATCTCCCTTGCAGCATGTTGTTCTCCGTAAATAGTTATGATCCCATCAGCCAATGAGAATTTCAACATCTGGTGCAGTGTTGAAGGTACTGCTCCGATATCATGAATCCATTGCCTCCCGAGCAAGGCATTGTACCTCATGTCTCCTTCGATTACGCAAAACTTTGGTTCCCGAACAGTACTGGCGGTGTTTACCAGCAACATTACTTCCTCTTTGGTTGTCTCACAAGCCATGTTGAAACTATTGAGAATCCGAACTTCAGGGATAATCCGGTCTGTCAATCCGAGCTGCTCGATAACCTACGATCGAACTATATTGGCCGAACTACCAGGATCGACGAGTACACACTTCACCTGAGTTTTGTGTATGAGCATCGATATTACTAAGGCGTCGTTGTGGGGCTGTATGACTCCTTCTGCATCTTTATCACTGAAGCACAAAGCTCCTTCCACCGCATAATCCTGGGCGCACTTTTTCTCGGGTGATAGATATTTTGGTACGCTTTAATACCGGTCCTTGGGGTGTATCTACCCCTCCGATTATCATGTTGATCATGTGCTAAGGCTCCTCCTGGTTTGCTGGCCTGTTCCTGTTCCCGTAATGGTTTTTGGCTCAATCGCTTAAAAACTCTCGAAGGTGCCCGTTTCGAGCAACCGTGCCACCTCTTCCCTCAGTTGTCGACAGTCTTCCGTCTTATGTCCATGTGTGCCATGGTACTTACATATCAAGTTGGGGTCTCTCTTAGCTGGATCCGACTGTAGCAGTCGAGGCCACTTGGTATCTTTAATGCGAGCAATGGCTGATACGAGAGTCGCTGAATCGACGTTGAAGTTATATTCGGAGGGGTGCTTCTCGGTGACCAGCGACTCTCTCGAAGTTATTTCTTGACAACGGTCCTTGGTTCCTTCGGTTAGGATCATTCCTCCTTTCCTATCTCGGTGAACCCTGCCTTCCTGGAATGGCACTTCGATCGCCAGGGTACGGTCGATGCCTGTCTCTGTTCGACCTTGGCTCTCGGTAATTATCTCTTTGAGTCCTGTCATGAGTTCTGATGGGGTAAGTGGATCCTGAGGAGGCTCCAAGCTGATCGTCTTCGACCCTGATCTTTGATTGATACCGATTGTGTATATCCACCCAAGTGACAGCCGGGTATTCGATCAAGCTTTGCTTAAGCTGTTGTGAAGCCGTTGAACTTCGGGCGTTGAGCCCTTGAGTGAAAGCTTGTACGGCCCAATCATCGGTGACTGGTGGTAGGTCCATCCGTTCCATTTGAAAGCGAGATACAAATTCCCTCAGCATCTTGTTGCCTCTTTGCCTGACTTTGAATAAGTCCGATTTCCGTGTCTCAACTTTAATGGCACCCGCATGAGCTTTCACGAAGGTTTCTGCAAGCATGGCAAAAGAATCAATGGAATTTGGGAGCAAGTTGTGGTACCAAGTCATTGCTCCTTTTGACAAGGTCTCCCCAAATTTCTTTAGGAGAACGGACTCAATCTCGCCATCTTCGAGATTATTCCCCTTTATGGCGCATGTGTACGCCGTTACGTGCTCATTTAGGTCAGATGTCCCGTTATACTTGGGGATTTCTGGCATGTGGAACTTTTTTGGTATAGGTTTTGGGGCAGCGCTTGACGGGAAAGGTCTTTGCACTAATTTCTTCGAATCTAAGCCTTTCAACACCGGGGGTGCTCTTGGAATCTGATCCGCTCTCGAATTATATGTTTCTACTTTCTTGTCATTGGCTTCAATCTTCTTCTCACCCGACTCGACTCGATTGGTCAGCTCCTCAAGCATCTTCATGATCCCAGAATTTGTCCCCGATCTGCTTTCGTCCGGTTGCGCCACGGTCGGTTCGTTTTCAGGGACAATTCCTCGGGAAAAATCGGCTTCAACCTTGTCCGAAACCTGACTGCGACTTTGCAATTGAGCGATGGCCGCTTGCTGGGCTTGTAACATGTCAAATATCATTTTGAGACTGATCTCGTCCCCTTCATTGTTTGAGTTCTTGAACGGTGTTCTCTCTGGACACTGTTTGACGGGCCAGAAGTCTGATCCACATCGATCGCCATTTGAGAATTAGCGTCGATTGGAACTTCATTACCGGGCATCTCATTGTTGTTTTCGTCTTGGTGGTCGAACTCGCTATTGACGAACTGAGGCATGGATTGTGAGTGCGACATGACTGCGTTATGACCTGAAAACAAGAGATTCTGCAAAGAACAAGCGTAAAATAGTGTGTGTGACAGAAAATCGTATCAATCGTATTAAGGATACGTGACTTGGCCTGATACAATTAAAGAGTGAACGATAAATAAGGCTAAATTAAATAAGTGAAAGAGTAAGCAAACCGCC
Source organism: Nicotiana obtusifolia (assembly GCA_002018475.1). Taxonomy (NCBI): domain Eukaryota; kingdom Viridiplantae; phylum Streptophyta; class Magnoliopsida; order Solanales; family Solanaceae; genus Nicotiana; species Nicotiana obtusifolia. The sequence continues at coordinate 95,522 of MCJB01051619.1, read as the reverse complement.
GAAGATGAATAACTCAGTTGTGACGGAATGAATAAGAATGAAGCAAATACTTGATGAAGAAAACAGTTAAAAAATGCTAATTTTGTATATTGATCGTATGTTGTCCCCGGTATACAGTAGGGTTGAATTCTTTATATAGGAGGAGAAAAGAATCCTATACAAGGTAAAAGACCTAATTACAGAGTAAAAGATCCCTAAAATTATTGGGTTCAACGTCTTTGCTGATTTTGGCCGTGATTCCCGCCGAGATATTTACATGTCACGAGATTTCCGGCCCTTCTGTTATGTTAATCTAATATTTTTACCATAAGATGCTTTACCCGGACCGATCTCGATAACCTTATCTCGAATGCCTTGGCTTCGAGCTTTATTCCGATGACACCTGACTTCGGACTTTCCTTCCCGAAGTGCCGGTCTCGATCTACAGGAGGGCGACCTCAATCGACACCGATCTTCGAAACCCAAGACTGGTGCTTCCCATGCACTCGATCATATCCGACCTCATACAATAGAATTCAACTCTTTATCACTTAATCTCATATATCTCCTATATCTAAATAGAGATGAATTTGATATTAAAGGTTACTAGATTTAGAGTGGCTTTGATCTACTATATGCACACTATCGTTAATTTATTTATGTTTGTATACACACGTGCATGGTTTAGTCCAAAGCAATGAGTTCAATTGAAACACATTGCTTATAAGTTCCAAACTTTTTAGGTAAACTCTTTCCAATATTTGATCACTCTATAATGTAAACAAAGTTCTTTTCCTACTAACAGATCAAATTTATTTTTATGCAAATGTATAGAGTATATTAAACTATGAACATTTTCCACTGTCATCTTTATACAGTGGATGCACTTAAACTGCCGAATACACAATATTCAAAGCTTAACTCGATATAATTTGTCCAGAAACAAAAAAAAGATAAGAAAGTACTAGATTTTTGTCTACATGTCTCCCAAAATTAAATTAGAGACCCTTTATTATTTTCTATTTACATTTGATAGGTAACTTAGCTTAAAAAGTTTTGTTGTGGTGCAGTTGCGTAATGTTGAAGCCTATGATGTGGAGGACTGGAAGGGTCTAGTATATTATCCTTTGAGACATGCAGTTATCTTATATTCAAAAGGCTCTCCATGTCTAATGTTCGAAAGGCTCTCCATGCTAGGAATGTTGACCACCTCAAAAATCGGAGCATCTACAAGTATTCAAAACTTGTCTTTTTTGCCTTAAAATTATTTTTCTACTTCACACATGACTTGGAAGTCTAAAGAAGAAAAATTAATAATAATATTTAATATTTCATTCAGTGTGTCTATCTTCTGTTATTGGTTAGATTCAGAGTTCTTCCATTATATCACAAACGCATTGATGTCGGGCTTTACAATTGGATCTACATGTATATTATTACTTAATTTACAACTGTATTCTTCTTCAGTCACAATTTTCCAGGTACAAAAGCCATATGTGTAGCTTTCTCAATTTAAAGTTCCATCTTCTTACTTAGTTGAACTAGATGAATATCGCATTACTTTAATGGATAATAGTTTGTTTAAATCTAATGCTTCTGAGTTACTTAGAGAAATTTTATTTTTATTACGTGAGTTAGATGAACCTGTGCCTACCTTATTTTAAAGCAGAATTCATTGCATCTATACCTTTAACAAGAATCGTGGATGTTGCTTTCGTCTGGGCTATGGTTGTATATGGCAGTGAGCGTCAAACATTCTTGACGCAGTGCTGACAACTGGCGGTGGTTGTGTTCATTCTTTGAAAGCTCTTCTTTTTAGATCTTTTAATTTTAGCCTTATGAAGCTCCTCAAAGGTTGATTCCGAGCTGCAAGAAGATTGAGTTTTAAGTTGATTGGCCTATTATTTTTGTGCACGGATGGATATTCAAGCTGGAATTACTTGTGGAAGACTTCTATTATAGTCAAAAGTTAAAGAGATACTTGTTAAACTTGAAATGAAATTGAACTCAAAAGGATTATTTTTCCTCTTAGATTGTTGGCACTTTTAAACTATGTATAAATTTCTTTTTGTTCTGGATTTAATGAAATACATAGTGCTTTTTCGAATGGATATCAGTTTGTTATTAAAAACACTTGTGTTTTTCATTTAAATTTTTTGGTCACTTATTATTATATTTATAATATTTGGATCAACTGGAATAAAAAATAGGCAAACATTTCTTGGCATTAGAATTGATGGAACAATGGATTGTTGTTAACTATAAGAGACAAATAAAGATATTTTAGGAATAATTTTAGTCGCTATTATCATTACCATTGCCCCTAAAAGAGGTATATTTTACCACCAATTAATGGTTTTTGCCAGCAATAAGCAGCGTATGATCTAGCACATCTCTTAGAGGATTTAGTGGCTATTGTAAATGCTAATAAATAATGGCCGCTAAAGTAAATAGCTTTTAGCGGCAATAGTTTATGTCTTTACCAGCACTTGGTTGAACTGTCGCTAAAACCTTTAGCGATGCTGGATATAACGGCTAATAAGTAATTGTCGGCAAATGTTTTAGCAATAATTTTTATTGCCGCTGCACGTAAAATATATTGCCGCTAAAGACCATTTTTGTCGTAGTGATGTGGTTGGTGTTGAGGTAAGGCACATGCTAGGTGATAGGTGTGTGGCTGTGCACCGTAGTAGTTGTGACTTGGTTGATTTTGGTGGAAATTGTGTATTCATCTAATCTTGCTAATAGTAATGTTTTCTCCATGCATTAGAGACATTGAGCTATGATTCATGTTAAAGATATGTCTAGGCTATATGCTGGTACTGTTGGGACCCAAAAGGTCGTTCTTTTGTTGTTGAGTTAGTTACTTAATGCAGTTATGTACTCAGTCTCATTCATCATTTGCATATGATATCTCAGTCTCTGTTGTCATTTATTGTTACATCATGTATCATTGTTTTGGGCTGATTGGCATGAATGTTCTAAGCCTAAGAGACTGGAGGGATTGATGACTGAGTGAGGCCGAGGGCCTGATTGTGAGTGATATTTATGGGATCGGGCAGCAAGCTGCAACAGGTTTTATTGATTCATGATGGGATAGGGCTGCACACCATAGCACGTATTATTGATTCATCATGAGATCGGGCTACATGCCACAGCAAGATTATTAGCGCTTGGGTAGGATCCGCCCCTCCGGAGTTTGCCATACCAGCAGTGAGCGCATGTACCGTACAGTGCTGAGTGACTGAGTGTGATGCGTGAGAGTTTAGACAGTCGGATTGAGTACTCTAGGAGCGGGAGTACGTGAGGCCATCATTGTGATGCATTACATTTGACATGCACATTGACATGTGGATATACAGATGTAGCATACCTCATATCCGACATACTTGGCATATTTTATCCGTGCCGGGCTTAAACTATTAACTTGAAAGCATGTGTACATTCTTGTAATGTGTACCAACTAATTATGAGTTTTCTCTGAGATATTACTATCATTTTTCCTATCATATCCGTACTGTTATAATCTGGATTTGGAATGGACCATTCTGACTCGTCACTGCTTTTAGCCCAAGGTTAGTCCTGTTACGTATTGAGTACATTGGATCGGTTGTACTTATAGTACACTCTGCACTTCGTGTGTAGATTTAGGTACTTCTGGACACGACGGTTGCTAGCTGTGGAGCTTCATCTGCTTGGAGACTATTGAGGTAGCTTCCTTTGCGTCCGCAGACCTCGACTCTCCTTCTTTTGCAGTTTATTTGCACTTTTCTATCCTTCTAGATAGTTGTTTTTAGCAGTTAGCCTGTGTTGTCATTTAGATGCTCATGTACTCAATGACACCCGGAATTTGGGGGATTTTTTATTGAGTCACGATATTTTCTTATTAGTTATTTATGAGATTTTTACTATTAAGCTTATTTCATTAAGTTTCAATTTAAAGATGCATGATTATTAGTGATTTTCGGCTTGCCTAGTATTGCAATATGCGTCATCACGACATATATGATTTTGGGTCATGACAGTTGTGCATTTAGCACAAGAAAGGGTATGTGCTAAGATGTTGTTGCCCAAGAAAAGGCTTAAGGCTCAAAGGTGAAAATGCTAGGGATTGACGTCATTCGGTAGGCTAGAAAGGCTCAAACGGGTTAAAGAAGGCCTACGATCCTTTCCTAAATGGAGCTTTACTCAGGATTTTGCCTCAACAGACATTCGGGCCAAGTTCTATATCTACAATGCAACGCAATGAATTTTAAGCTAGGCTAACCACGCAATGCACAAGTAACGAGGAGGCCGGCTTTGTTCTTACCCTAAATGTAAGCATGAGATTTTTAAGTGTCACTAAGGTATAATTGAGAGGTACCACAAGAGTCTATGGTTTACCCGAAGTCAATCCTCTCCATCATAACAATTAACATATTCTTTCCCATGCAACAATCCTAACTATATCGGTACCACCAAGTAAATATTTGGTGATTTTTCCTCTTTTTTTTTTTTTTTGATTTTTGATAAATGGGGCCAAAGTCAAAGAAAAGTTTCTCCTCTTCTTTTTCGATTTTTGATAAATGGGACCAAACCCGAGGAAGGGTTCCCCTTTTCTTTTCTTTTTTTGGATTTTTGGATTTTTACTTAACAACAATTTTTTATGTTTCTCTCTTTTTCTTTTTGACTTAATCAAAAAAAATTGTGATTTTTTAAAAATGAGATCGAACCCGAAGGTTGCCTATGTATCTCGTTGAAATTAGAATTAGATCAAGCGTAGTTTAGGAAGAGTGGAAATAAATTCCTTTTAGATTTTCACTTCATTTTAATATTTGAACATTTGAATTAATCAATTTTTGTGATTTTTGATAGAGGGAATTGAATGTAAAATAGGCTTTGTATTTATCATTCTGATGCGATATCGGAGCGTTGAATTTTCGTTCCAAAGTGATATCAGAGCATTGAAGGTTAAACGGGCTTTGTAGTTAATGTTCTGAAGCGATATCAGAGCTTTGGAGGTTAGACGGGCTTTGTCGTTATTGTTCTGAAGCGATATCAGAGCATTGGACAGGAAAGTAAAATGATGGGTTGTGTATCGTTCCGTACAGGAGCATTGACTGTTAGACGGGGCTGGATACCGTTCCATATAGGAGCACTAAACAGGAAAGTAAAATGATCGGTTGTGTACCATTCCGTATAGGAGCATTGATTGTTAGATAGGACTGGGTACCGTTCCGTATAGGAGCATTGACAGGAAAGTATAATCTCTATACGCTGGGAGAGACAAGAATTAAAAATATCCGCATGATAGGAGTGCTGAAATATAAAATCTCCATGCGATAGGAGAGACACGAATTGAAAAATATCCGCACAATGGATTTTTGATTTTTTTTAAAGATGAGATCAAACCTGAGAAGAGTTCTTAATTGATTTTTTTTTGAAAAATGTAATCGAACCCGAGAAGGGTCCTTGATTGATGATTTTTTGATTTGATTTTGTTTTGAAAAATGTGATCGAACTCGCAGGTTGCCTACGTATCTCATGGAAATAAGAATCAGGTCAGGCGTAGTTCGGGAAGGTTAGAGATGAAGGGGAGATGTTTTGGATTTTTAATTTCTTCAAGGAAAGAGGGTGATATTTTTGGATTTTGAAGTTGATGTCTAATAGGGAGACTTCTATAGAAGTAACAGAGCAAGATATGTGTATGTTTATTTTCTTTTGACTTTTTGGAAATGATCTTTTCGCAAAGATCATCGGTCAACTGTGGCCCGAGTGGCTAGACTTGACCAATTCATCCAGTTAAGGACAAGAAAAATCAGACCTATAACAGGTTGCCTACGTATCATGACACAAGGTCAAGAATCAGGCACGCGTAGTTCATGAAGATTAGAGATAGAGGAAGATGTTTCGATATTTTGTTTGAATTTCTTCAAGGAGGAATTGTGCAGGAATATGTTTTTGGATTTGGATTTTCCTTTGATGTCTACAAGGAGGACACTGAAGCAACAGGGGAAGGTATATACTTTTTTTTTCCAGAAATGGCCCTTTTGCAAGAATCTTCGGTCCCAAGTGGCCAGATTTGACCGACTCTTCCAATTAAGGACGAGAAAGTCTGGACCCATGATTGGTTGCCTATGTATCTTGACACAAGGTCAAGAATCAGCTACGCGTAGTTCGCGAAGGTTAGAGTGTATAAGATGTAGGGGTTTTAACACTTCTTTTACTCTCCTATTTAAAGGCATTGCAAGTAACTATATTAATTGCATCAAAGATTTGTATGAAGTGCAAGGGCGTAGACAAACTCAGAGCGATTCCTCATTGTACCCATGATTGGTTGTGGTATCTCTGGAGTTGAAGAGTGTCTCCCTCCAAAAGATGTGCCCTAGTTGCTCCTTCGAACACTTGCTTCGATGCCCTCTGACTATTTGCGAGACAGTTGTATAATATCATATCCATAGGGAATGGAGTTAAATTTATTTTCGTATTTTCAAGTTTGATTGTTATCCAAGATGATCAACAATTCAGAATTTTGTGATTTCTAACTGAAATTAACTAAGAATCTAACTTATTGACTAGTGACAATTGAAACAAAGAATAAGCAAAGAAGATTATCAATAGTAGAAAATAGGGTTTTGATATGATAGGTATAAGATAATTATTTGGGATTTAACTCTAGATAATTCACTTATAATATTTAAGTGAGTCTCTCGAATTCACTAAATTATTAGTTAAAATATTTAGTAGAAACTCCTCTCTCGATTAAGTCTCAACCTCACGAGATGAACTAATTTAAGCTCGTTGAAAATATGCAAAAATGCGTTGTGGATTGGTCCTTTAGGAGAACCTCTCTCAATTATCCTCCCAACTAGGTTTAATCAAAGATTCAACTAGCCTTTTTCGATTACTAAGAAGAATTAATGAACTCAACCAACAATATAATGCAAAGATATCACAAGTTATGCCTCTCTCAATTACATGAACAAGTAACTATAAATGCAACAATTAAATCATCCAAAACGCTTCAATACATAAAACTAGAGTTATAATCCACAAACAACTATCAATACACCAAATCCATCAAACCCTAAAGGAAATTACTCCGTAGACATGGAGTAATTCATCTCAAATATGATAAAAATATAGGAAAACATAAATTCAATCCAAACTCGAGTCTTGAGTGTGGAAGAAATGATGAAATTCTTGTGCTTTTGCTCCTCCCAACTCCTCCTTAGCTTCCTTAGGTCTACGTGTGTCAAAAGTGTAGAAAATAACGTTTTCCCTTTTATTTATACCAACTAGGGTGGGCCCAGACGAAACCACCTTCTCCTAGCCGAAATAGAATTTTTACTTTGTAAACATTACACGGGCGCTCTGCATGGGGCGACGCACCGTGTGGGGCATTAATGGGGAAATCCAGAGAGCTCAACTTCTGTTAGGAAACCAAAAATACACTGCTGCGGCGCACCACGCGCCGCCCCACGCACCGCAACAGCGCAAATTTCTCAGAGTGGGCCTTTTTGCTTGATTTTTTATATCCAGATGCAATTCTCGACCCTCGAACGCGACCCCGAGTTAATCCTTTAGGCTTTTACTCAGGCTTCAAAGCTCCAAATAGCTCGAATTAGCTCCATAACATCTACATCACTCAGAATCACTCCTACAAGGCATATAACACACAATAAGTACAAAACACTAACATTTAAAGCTCAAACATAATTAAAGTGCAGTAAATTAGAGTGCAATAAGCGACTAAAACATAAGATTATAACCTACCATCAACACCCCACACTTAAACCATTGCTCATCCTCAAGCAATCAAACTACACTTTATATAGACACGACCTCTTTAAACAACTCTCCTAACTCATCATACCAAGAATAATTAAAAATAGATTAAGCACAGTAATGTAACATTCTCGCCTCAAGATTTGACTCACAAGTACCACGCATTATTCACAACTTGCTCACTTACTCTAACATAGAGGCCAACGACATTTCCTTTCCTTGATGAATCAAGTTCCCTCACACAACAATGGAGAGTAGTTCCACACAAAATAAAATATAAGATCAATCAGGAACTCAAGATCAAAAGAATTCACTCACTCTCGGACACAACATTCATATGCCACAAAAGATGTACCATAGGCTTGCCCGTAGTGTACTACTCTACTAATTGAGCTCATTCCATCAAGGATCAAGTAGGACTTTAATTGGTTGTAATGTAGGCTGCGGGACGGGTAGGATACATTTAGATATAAAGAGTGACTACACCTCCCTAAGAACTTTAATACATACATTTACCGTTCAAAACCCCACACTTATGTCAAACCATAACTCCACCTTTACATCGATATACATCAACTCCTACTTCTTTTAGCTCAAATATATCAAGAGTTACTACTATCAAGGAATATTTTTCACAACAATACAACTATTTTTCTTTTTTCTTATTCAATTCAAGTGGCTCTTACTTTTTCAACACATTGCACCTTTCTCCTTAGTTCAATAGTTCCACTCAAAAGCTAAATCAACACCCCACACTTCAACTTTTACAAAGTTCATAACAAATTCAAGTGCTCACGAGAGGTGAAAAGGTTCAAATTGATGGTCAATTCAAATGGGTAAGGCTTGTAGTGTGGTTGTCAAAGAAACAGGAATACAGGCTTAAAGGGGTTAACTAAGATACATAACAAGTAGGTGCGTAATAGCATATAATTGGCTCAACAAAGAAATGCCTATATCACTTCCAAGACTGAATAAACTACTATATCTCTTTGCAAGCATACGGGGCAAGTTCTAGACATCAAATGCAATGCACAGAATAACCAAAATCTCACACACACATGGCACATAACTCACTCAGGATTAGACTCATCAAGACACTCTAGTCAAAGCAGTTAAACAAAGTAAGATCATACAATTTAAGGTACTTATATAAGAGTCAAAAACTTAGCCTAAGCATCACAACTAAAGTACTCACTATTCTCAAGGTACAACAAAGTCAAGAGATATTGCCTTCAATTCAAATCATAGCACAAGGTTTCCTACTCCTAACAAAAATAAAAACTAACTACACCCGGTTCAAACAAAATCCTTGGGAAAGAACTGCGATACAAAGAAAAACCAAGGGGCAATTATTACAGTATCTAACAAAAGAAAATCTTTTTGTCTTATTCTTTAGACTTTAATCCCTCAAGAAACCTAGTGATGATATCCATCGTCGGGAAAAATCAAAAATTTAAAAAATTTTATGTTTTTTTTTCACTTTTTTCTATCTCTAACTACTACAACTAACAAAAAAGAAAATAAAACTAATATACATATTACCTTATGCTTTCTAATTGTGTGTCATGGGGACATGACACGACTTAAAGTGTGGGGTGGGGGATATTTGTATGTTGTATGTATATTAGTTTTAGTTTCTTTTTTGTTAGTTGTAGTAGTTAGAGATGGAAAAAAGTGAAAAAACACATAAAAAATTTTACTTTTTTACGTTAAAAAGGTTAAAACTAATATACATAATACATACAAATGTAGCCCACCCCACACTTTAAGTTGTAGCATGTCCCCATGACACACAATTAAAAAGCATAAGGTAAATGAAACTTCCCTAAATATTGAGTTGGGGTCTAAGTCGAAGTCGGGCTCCATTCCTCGCGCCCGAAATAATGCACACATCCATGCAGACAAATTCTTCTCAGCCTTCTTAGGGTACACCCCACACTTATCTTTCTAACTCACTGCAGCTTTCTCTTTCGATCCCTTCACTTTCCACTCAACACTTGCAGCTTGTTTTTCCTTTTGTGCCCCCTTTTCTACATCCATCTTGAAAGTTACAGTCTCCTCACCTACACAAAGCATAAGTCTCTTTTTTGTATATCTAAGATAGATCTTCCCGTTACTAACAATGGTCTTCCTAAGATACGGAGACCTCCTTGTTTTCCTCCAACTTCACCACTATAAAATCTACAGGAAATACGAACTTATCCACCCGAATTAAGACATCTTCAACTATCCCCCCGGGTATTAGAGTCGTTTGGTCTGCCAACTACAAAGATATTGGTGCAGACCTTATCTCTCCAATCTCCTTCTCCAATCTTCTGTAAATATATAGAGACATTAGATTAATTGAGGCACCAGAATCACATAAAGACTTATCAAAATTAATAGAGCCTAAAGAGCAAGGTATAGTAAAACTCCCTGGATCTCCACACTTTTGTGGGAGTTTATTTTGCAATATCATACTGCAATGCTCTGTGAGCTTGACCACTGATGTCTCTTCTATCTTCATCTTCCTTGTCAGGATCTCTTTCAAGAATTTAGCATAAGTTGGCATTTGTGAGAGTACTTCTGTGAATGGTAAGTTCACATGAACCTGTTTCACCATATACAGAAATCTCTCAAACTGCTTGTCCAGCTTTTCTCTATATAGCTTTTTGGAAAAAGGCAAAGCAGGCATATGTTTGCTCTCTTCAGGTTCCTCCCTTCTTCTTTTTCTTAAGTATTCTCTGGCCCTTCTTCTTCTTATCCTCATCACTTTTCAGCTGCTCGCCACTTTCTTTTTCAAGTCTCATATCTTTTTGGTTCGGGGTGAGATCTTTCAACACTTTCCCACTTCTCAAGGTTACAACATTCACTATTTCTTTGGGGGTTTCTTTTAGTATCAGCGGGGAGAGTACCTGGAACCCTCTCAGATAATATTGTTGCAATCTGCCCCACTTGCTTCTCTAGATTTCAAATTGTCGCCCCTTGTACTTCAAATCTTTTATTAGTTTTCATAATAATGGCCTTTATGAGATCTTCTAGACCAAGCTGATTGGGCTGTTGAGGCTGAAATTGTTGTGATTCACAAAACCAGGAGCTCCTTGTCATTGAAATCTAGGGTCAATTCGTTTCCATGCATTTGCAGTACCCCCAGGTGAACTCAAAAAAAAATCGGAGTGCTTCTGACCCATTGCATTAAAGTTGTAATTTCTCACAGCATTTACTTCCTTAGTTGAGGCTTGACACTCATGAATAGGGTGTCCTCTTCCACATATATAACAGGCTATATAAGGTTCACTTTGTATCATGGCTAAGGTCAGCTTTCGTATTTCTTTGGCCATAGCATCAAGCTGCACCTGCACAAATGTATTAGCATCAACTTGGTGAACACCAGTTGATCTTATTCTTTCAGCACTCTCAGAGGGCCACTGATTTGCATCTTTAGATAACTCATCAAGAATTGTAACTATCTCCTATGGAGTATTCTTCATCAATGGGCCTCCAGTTGCATTGCTCAATGTTCTACGTGAGGCCGGTGTCAATCCATCCCAAAAGTCCTGGAGTTGCATCCAAAGTTTAATTCCACTGTGTTGACACTTTCGCACTATCTCCTTAAACCTCTCCCATGTTTCAAACACAGTTTCAGTCTCTTTCTGGCAGAAGTTATGGATTTCTCTTATAAACTTGCCAGTCTTAGCTGATGAGAAATATTTATCAAGAAATTTTCTGGTCATCTCATCCCATGTTCTAATCGATCATGTGGGCAAGCTTCGAAGCCACTACTTTGCATCATGTTTGAGTGTGAAGGGAATGCCCTTAATTACACTGCATCTTATGACACCCTGTTGTATTGAAAGGTGTTCATAATCTCCTTGAACTCCATCAGATGTGTGTTTGGATCATCGTTTATTTTTTCTCTGAATACACAACAGTTCTGAAGGGTTTGAAGCAACCCTTGCTTTAAAGCTTGTAATTGTTAGCTGCAATTGGAGGTGGTCTCACACTTGATAAGCCTTGGTTGTAGACCGGTCTTGCATAATCGCCAAGTGATCTCCCAGGCCCGGGAGCTATATTTCCAAACTAATCTGCAGCTAAGAGTTGATTCTGAGAAATTCTCTGAGCTCTTCATAAATAATCCGTGCGTCTCTAATAGTTGCTTCCTCAGCATCTCATGCAGCTTTTTCTCATTGTTGGGTTGCCTCCCTTGCAGCCAAATCTAGATTATCATCAACGTCTCAAGCCAAAGTTCTTTTGGTTGAGGATTGCCCAACCTTCTCTAACGTCTCGGTGAAATTTCTTTCCTTCCTCAGCTTTCGCAGTTGTGTTTCTATCTCTACTTCTTATGGTAGCACTTATTTCCTAGAAGTTTGAGTCATGCACTAATCTTAACTTGTAACCTGCGCATAGTCAAAGAACACCAACCGTAAAAAGAGAAAAATAAACTAAAAAGAAAAAATTCCTAAATTACTACTAAAAACTAATTCAAACACGAAAATCCCAAAACCCAAAACCCCAAAACCACGTGAGGACAAGAGCTTTGGTGATAGGCAATTTGCGACGATCATACACAAAGCATTCGCGAGCCTCTAATGGCTTCTCCAGCTATTGGTCAGTCTCCTCCTGAGAATGGTCAGTCGTCTTTACCATCCCCATAGCAACAAACAACAACTACAAACCCTAATCCAATCCAAACCTATGCGAAACTATTACACCCAGCGACATTAAATGCTCCCATGCAGTCGCAGCCCGTCGTAACCCTAAAACAAGTAGAGTACCTTCATGGAGAGCCAGTTGTGAGATGGAAGAAAAAAGAGGTTCGTCAGTCTATTGCTCTACAAGGATTGCACTTTGCAGTTCTACGCAAATTCTCTTATGGTAAGCTTGTTTTCAAGAAGTACGTAAAGTTATCCCTATACAATGCAAATTAAAAGGACAGTGTATGGTTGGATTAATTGAGGACAGTCATTTATTGATTAAGCTTTCATTGATTGAAGATTATATACACTTGTTATCAAAGCCTGCATTTTACTTGAAGATACAAGGTGATATGTGGCAGATGAGATGTACCAAATGGAGTCCATGGTGGAAACCTAATGAAGAAACGCTTGTAGCAATAGCTTGGATATTGTTTCAAGATTTACCTCCAAACCTTTTTGGTAAGGAGTTTGTATTCTCATTGGCAGGGGCAGTAGGTAGGCCATTACATGTGGATTTGGCTACTCATAATGGTACTTGACCAAGTTGTGCCAAGGTGAAGGTGGAGGTGAACTTGCTCCCAAATTTCCCACAAAGAATTAAGATAGTAGAGGAGGAGGACGAAACTGGGCCAGAAGAATTCAAGTGGATCAAGATTAGGTATGATTACATGACTAAATACTGTAAAACGTGCAAGAAACAGGGTCAGAAAGAATCTGAATGTTGGGTGATTAATCAGGAGTTGAGGCAGCTTGAAGGACAAACTAATGACAAAAGGAAAGAAAAGGAAATTGTTGGCACTACAACTAATTCCACCAAGGTACTTGCAAGTGGTAAAGTGGTAGGCAAACCTATTGTCAATCACGCTAGGCAGGAAGGGATGCAAGCAAGGAGAAACAAGTATGAACGTGATAACAAATATTACATTATTGACAATACAAAGGAGAAGGAGAATAAAGCTGCCAATGGGAAGGGAAAAACAGAGTAGAGGCAGTAGCTACTAAAAACAAATTTGATGCGTTAGAAGTGAAAGAAATTGATCAACCTATATTGAAGATAACTGATGGAAAAGGAGATAATTGCAATAATGACAAGGCAATGACTCAACTCGAAAGAGGCACTAAGGAATTTCAGGACAAGGGGCACTCAAAGAGAGGTGAGGATTTCATCCCTAATCCTAAGACTACTGGGATTAGCGGAAGGAAATATGATAAGGAGTTGGAGAATCAGGTTTATAATGGAGATGATATAGCTTTGAAGAAAGGGGAAAAGGATTTTATACGTGTTAAATGGGAAGCTGTTTTAGAAGTTCAAAGTAAGGAATGAAAGGAAGCCAATCCTACTCCGCATGGGATTCTAAGTTCTGGAAAGAATAAGGCTCAAGAGTTGATTAATGCCAGCTCTCCTAATCATATCGATTGACGGATTGAGGAGAATGGTAGGAAGGAATCCACGATTGAATGGATGCATAGAAGGTTTGGAGCTAACAAAGATGAGTTGAGGGAGTTGAATGTGACAATCAATCATTCATGGGAAGACATTCCATCTCAAACATATGAAGAATCAACTCAACAGGAGAATAATAATGAAGTCAATTCGGGGAATGCTATTCGGAGTGATGAAGTTGATGTTCTGGAGACTCAAATAGACACACCATTCACTATAGGAGACAAGGAAAAGAAGGAAAGCAAGCAAGAGCAATTAACTAGCAAACTAGACCTAACTGCTATAGAAAACCCTAGATTTCAAAAAACTAGGGTTGATGATAGTTTGAGTTCGAAGCTGCAGCAACAAATTCCATCAGCTGGAGGTGATAGAGGAGCATCAGTTGAAGCTAGAAATCAAGAAGGGACAACTGCTGCTGCATCAGCCAAGAATCTGGCCAACGTAACAATAAACCCTAGCAATGCTGGGGAGTTTGTGGCCACTATTGATGGCGTTCCAGTGTATCTTTTAGGGAATGATCACGTTGGGGATGTTAGTATGAAGGTCTTGGAGGCTACAGTGGGCTCAAATCAACAGACAGTTAAGGGTAAGGGTAGTTATCCCAATGGAATAGTGATTTCTGCGAAGTCTACTACAGTGAACCCTAACTTGGGTTCTGTGTATGAGCTGCAATTTCAAGTGATGCAGGACAATATTAGGCTAAGGGAGAAGAAGTCAGACATGTTAAAGGAGGCAACAATGAGGGCACATGATGAAATTGAGAAGGCTTTAGTACCTAGTGATCTAGGTGCAATTGAGTCTGTTCTGAAGGCATCTTCTGCCACTGATCAGGTTATGCAGCTGCAGTTCAATGTGCCATTGAAGTCACCATTATGTAAATTACATGATATAGTCACACACAATGTGGCACCTGTTGACAAATCTTTCATGGATCAACAACAACTAGAGCAGGAAGGGGATGATGAGTCAACTGCTGCCAATTTTAGACAAGTTTTAAGAGAGGCAGATTTATCACCTAGATCTAGTGCAAAGGAAGGAAAGAAGACAAAGAAGCAGACTCAAAATAAGGAACCTGTTCAACCTACATGAATTTTGCCCAGAAGGCAGCTTCACATACTATATGATGATCAAGACACTGAATTGGAACATTAGATCTGTGAATAATGAGCAGGCCTTTCCTAGGGTGATCAACATGCATAGGGAGCATAATTTCTGTGTCATTGCACTAATGGAACCATTCCAGAAGACAGGTCATATACAAAGGTATATGAGGAGATTGAATATGGAGACTGCTTTTTCAAACATGAATGGGAAGATATGGCTATTCTTTGATGTTGTGGTAGAATGGGAATTGGTGATGGAAGCTGCTCAACAGGTAACTGTAAGGGTGGTTCATCATGATCTAGACCAACAGATTATGATGACGTTTGTATATGCAAAATGTTCTGCGTTAGAAAGACTGGAATTATGGGACAATCTTTACTACATGGCAAGCGATATGGAGCTCCCTTGGCTAGTAGGAGGGGAATTTAACGTGGTGCGACATGAAGATGAAAAGATAGGTGGATTGCCAGTGCACACCCCGTAATATGAGGGCTTTGAATTTTGTGTAAATTCTTGTGGTCTATTTGATCAAGGCTACAAAGGCAGTCCATTTACATGGTGGAAAGGGAGATCTAATGCTGAGTGTATATTCAAAAGGCTAGACAGGATATTACTCAATTTTCCATTCCAGAACTTGTTGCCAACAATTGAAGTGGAACACCTAACAGAACTGGATCAGATCATGTACCATTACTCATGACATGTGGACAGCAGGCTACAAACTTTGTCAAGCCATTCAGATTCTTAAGCTTCTGGACAAAGCATGCTACATTTATTGAGTTGGTGAAGTAGAAGTGGAATGCTAATTTTATAGGAGATCCTTTCCTAATGTTCAAGCACAAACTCAAGAAGGTGAAGGCAACATTGTCTAAATGGAGTAGAGATACTTTTGGTGACATATTCAAACAGTTAGCAATACTAGAGGATATAGTGAAAGTGAAGAAGATGTTGTTTGAGGAGGAGCCTACAATTGAGAATAGGATTGTTCTTTAGAGAGCACAAGCAGAATTGAAGAAGTATCTAAGTATAGAGGAACAATACTAGAAACAAAAAGCTGGAATGACATGGTTTGCTGAGGATGATAGGAACACTAGTTTCTTCCATAATCATGTCAATGGTAAGAGGAAGAAGTTATAATTGAAGAGAATTCAGAATGGAGATGGATCATGGTTAGAAGATCAAGAGTAGATGGCTAATGCTGTAGTTGAATTCTATAAAGGACAATTCACAAATGAGGGAGATCCCACAGATTTCTCTATGCTGGATAATGTTCCACAAATGGTTTCAATGGAGCAGAATTTGGAGTTATGTAAGTTTCCAACACTAGAAGAGGTCAAGGCTGCATTTTTTGAGCTTAGTGGAGACAGTGCCAGTGGTCCTGATTGATTTACTGGTCTTTTATACCAAGTATGCTGGGAGGTGATCTGCTTTGATATTCACAACATGGTTCTATATTTCTATGGAGGTAAAACTTTGCCAAAGTCTATCACTTACACTAAATTGATGCTACTTCCAAAGAAGTTAAGAGTTCAGACATTCTCAGACTTAAGACCTATAAGTTTGAGTAACTTTATCAACAAGGCTATGTCTAGAGTTCTTCATGACAGATTGGAAAAGTTCCTGCCAACTTACATATCTACAAACCAATCTGGTTTTGTGAAAGGGAGGAGTATCTTCGAAAATATCCTACTCACACAAGAAATTATCACTGATATAAGAATGAGAGGCAAGCCTGCCAATGTGGTGATTAAGCTTGATATGACAAAGGCTTATGATAGAGTGTCTTGGAAATATTTGATGCACGTGCTAAGAAGGATGGGATTTGCAGAACACTTTATCACTATGGTTTGGAACCTGTTGTCCAATAATTGGTATTCAGTTTTGGTTAATGGACAATCCTCAAATTTCTTCAAGTCTACAAGAGGAGTGAAACAAGGAGATCCACTATCTCCTGCATTATTCATCCAATCTGCTGAAGTGCTATCGAGACCTTTGAACAAATTGTTTGAAGGTAAGTCCTTTATTGGATTTGGTATGCCTAAATTGTTTGATCCTTTGAACCAGTTGGCATATGCTAATGATACAATAATATTTGCCTCTGCTCATCCTCCCTCACTGAGTAAGATCAAGGAAGTGTTAGGAGGTTATGAGCAGGTCTTTGGACAGTTGATCAACAAATCAAAGAGTTCTTACAATATGCATGCTAATGTTGCCCATGCATTATTTCAAGCAGTGGGGGACACTACATGTTTTACAAGAGGGAAGTTTCCATTCACATACCTAGGGTGTCCTATCTTCTACACTAGAAGAAGGAAGGAGTACTATGATGATCTTATCAAAAAGGTGAAGGCTAAGCTACATGCTTGGAAAGGCAAACTGTTACCGTTTGGAGGAAAGGCAACTCTCATTACTATTGTTTTTCAAAGAATGCCAGTGCATCTTTTGCATGTCCTTGAACACTTGCACAAAATTTTTGCAAGATTTTTTCGGAGCACCAAAGAAAAAGGTAGGAGTAGGCATTGGTCATCTTGGCAGAACCTATGCCTGCCTAAGGAGGAATGGGTTAGGATTTAGATCCTTACATGATGTGTCAAAGCTCTATTTGCTAAGCTTTGGTGGAGATTTAAGACTACAAAATCTTTGTGGTCTAACTTCATGTGGAACAAGTAATGTAAGAAGGAGTAGCCTACTGTTGTGCAATCTAGAGAAGGGTCTCACGTGTGGAGGCAGATGTTAAATCCCAGGGAAGAGGTAGAACATGAGATCATGTGGGAGATGAAGAGTGGAAAAACTAATATATGGCATGAAAACTAGACAGGATTAGGTGCGCTCTATCATGTACTGCCCATGGATTTTCCAATAGATGAGACAAGATGGAGCATGACATGAACAACTGATTGATCAAATATTTTCGGAAGACATTGGTGATCATATCAAACATAATGTACACTATGATGGTAGTGGGAGTTACTGGGACAGACCATACTGGATGCCAACTTCATCAGGGAAATTCACTGTCAGTAATGCTTGGCAGATAATGAGACATAGAGCTAACCCCAATCAAGTGTTCAAACAAATGTGGACCAAAGGCTTTCCATTCAAGATATCTTTCTTTCTTATGGAGGATATAGAGGCAAAAGTTGGCTACTGATGACTTATGGAGAAGGCAAGGGTACATAGTAATGTCCAAATGTTGGTGACGTCAACATCCTCAGGAGGAAACAATATATCACATATTCTTAACTAGTCCTACTGCATCAAAGGTATCGATACTGTTTATGGGAGCTGCAGGGATTAATGTACCTTTAGTGCAAGTGAAACAAGTGATAAGGAATTGGTGGAATGCAAAATGTTGTCTAAAGTTGAAACCATTATTTCAGGCAGCTCCAGCTATCATTACATGGGAGTTATGGAAGAAGAGGAACGCAGGCAAGAATGAGGGAACTGTCTTTACTAATAGAGTCATTCATGAAGTCAACAAGACACTGTATTATTTGGCAAGGACTAGATATCCATGGTTACCTCATATACCTTTGTTGTGGCCAGATATGATTCATTTTTTGAAGCATATAAGCCAATATTGATCTCTAGGAGAGATACCTGGCAGATTCCATACAAAAGATGATATAAGTGTAACGCTGATGGAGCTTCAAAAGGAAACCCTGGGCCTAGTTCACTGGGCTTCCGTGTGAGAAATGATATTGGAGATCTAGTGTATGCAAGGGCAGTGGACTTAGGAGTGACCACAAATATTGTAGCTGAGGCAAAAGCAATTCTGCAAGGTTAGGAATATTGTGTAGAGCATGATCATCATCCACTCATACTGGAGACAGACTCATTGGTGCTAAAGAAAATTATTGAAGGGGAATGGGATCCACCTTGGCCTATCATACCAGATGTGCAGAAGATTAATGACATAAAGGATCACTTTAATGTGATATTTCAACATGTGTTCTGAGAAGGCAATTCAGTGGCAGATTTTATATCTAACATGGTTTTTTCTTTTGCAGGTACAGTTCAGTTTCAATCCTTTTTTGAACTGTCTAGTGCAGGAAGGAAGTTGATCAATCTTGACAAGTCACAAATTCCCAACCTTAGGGTTAGGATTACCAAAAGGAGAGCACCGGATTGATGATGATTCAAGGTCAGTTGTTCCAATGTCCTGCTTGTCACTTTCTTATAGTCTATACATTGTTATAGCACTTTCCAGTGGTATTAGTATGTTATCATGCTCATTCTGGAGGTGTTATAATGGGGTATAGAGGTTCATACACAACCAGTCAGTTGATGGTTCAATTTACTAAGGTTACATTATGTGGTTCAATATTGTATTCATATACTGGAACAGTGGCTGGCTAAGTTCAAACAATGGAATCCATTCTTATCAACAGGAGTATTGTTCACTAATGTGCATATGTGCAATGCCAGGACATTAGCCAGTGGTTTTGGTATGGCTTCATGCCCAATATGGAGATGTCATAGCAATGTACATAGCCATTTGATATGGTCTATATGTGTATGCTGGCAGGTGCACACCTACTGGAGCAGTATGTATATTGGTCATTGGCCATCAACACTGCTAGGTCTCAGGAAGATGCGAACATTCATTATGCTTTGGTTAATAGCATCATGTATAGTAGATTGTTCTGGATTACAAACATTTTATGCTAGGATACCTACACTGCTCATGGCTATGGAAAGCTACTTGGATTATTGGTCACCTCCAGTTGCTGGTGTTGTTTGGAGAATCACACTTGCCTTGTCCTATGGAACACAAAACTTAGCGCCTGGTGAGAGCATTGGAGGTGCTACATTGAGTTTTTGCACTTGGCTTGTGGATATACACACCTTCATATGTGGGGAGTTGGCTTTGATACTTCTTGTAATAGTTAGCATGTCATATTTCATTAGCTTTAGCCTTAGTTTAGCAATTTTGAGATTTGTTTGGATAAACTGTAAACTTTGGATCCTTATTTTTGATTTTATATACACATAAACAACTAGGCAGCCTGCCTAGAGGTATATTTGCTTTAAAAAAAAACCAATTCAAACACTATTGATTTCCTCCCCACTAACGGCGCCAAAAGTTTAAGAGCGCAAAACACCAGTTAAAACTATGTTCGCTAATCAAATATAGTATAGTATAATATCATATTCACAAGGATTGGAGTTAAACAATATTTTTATAGTTTCTAGTTTGATTGTTATTCAAGATGATCAACAGTTGAGAATTATATGATTTGTAACTGAAATTAACTAAGAATCTAACTTATTGACTAGTGACAATTGAAACAAAGAATAAGCAAAGAAGATTATCTATAGTAGAAGATAGGGTTTTCATAGGATAGGTGTAAGATAATTGTTTGGAATTTAATTCTAGATAATTCATTTCTAATATTTAAGTGAGTTTCTCGAATTCACTCAATTATTAGTTCAAATATATAGTAAAAACTCCTCTCTCTATTAAGTCTCAACCTCAGGAGATGAGCTAATTTAAGCTCGGTGACAAATGCAAGAATGCATAGTGGATTGGTCCTTTAGGAGAACCTCTATCGATTATCCTCCCAACTAGGTTTAATAAATGATTCAACTAGCCTATTTCGATTACTAAAAATAATTAATGAACTCAACCAACAACATAATGCAAAGATATCACAAGTTATGGCTCTCTCGATTACATGAACAAGTGAATATAGATGCAACAATTAAATCATCCAAACACGCTTCAATACATAAAACTAGAGTTATAATCCACAAACAACTATCAATACACCAAAACAATCAAACCCTAAAGGGAACTACTCCATAGATGTAACGACCCGACCAGTCGTTTTGAGTTGTAGCGCGTCGTTCGGCAGTTTGAGACCTCGAATAGCTTCATTTCATGTATTATGACTTGTACGCATGGTCGAAGTTGAATTTTGGGAAGTTCAGAGTTGATTCGGATGGAAAATTCTATTTTCGAAATCTTTGAGTTGGAAGAATTGACTAAGGTGTGACTTTTGAGTAAATGACCTCAAAATCGGGATTTGAAAGTTCCAATAGGTTCGTATTATGATTTCGGACTGGCGTGTATGTTTGCGTGGAGAATCGAGTGACCCGGGAGCATTCCGGCGCCTACTATGGAAGGTAGGCATAATTGGATGAATTTCATAAGTTTGGGTTGAAGTGGATTTTGATGTTATAGATGTCCTTTTGGGGTTCCG
The DNA here is from genome assembly GCA_002018475.1 of Nicotiana obtusifolia. Classification (NCBI taxonomy): domain Eukaryota; kingdom Viridiplantae; phylum Streptophyta; class Magnoliopsida; order Solanales; family Solanaceae; genus Nicotiana; species Nicotiana obtusifolia. Next base: position 74,346 of record MCJB01051619.1, on the reverse strand, counting down.
AGCCTTGGAATAGCTTCGTTTCGTCATTTATGACTCGTGTGCAAAATTTGAAGTCATTCCGGATTGATTTGATACGTTTCGGCACAAGATATATAATTTTGAAATTTGAAAATTTATAAGTTTGATTCGAGGCGCGATTCGTAATTTCGATGTTGTTTGGCGGGGTTTAAGGCATCGACTAAGTTTATATTGTATTTTGGGATGCGTTGGTATACTTGGTTAAGGTCCCGAGGGCCTCGGGTGGATTCAGATGGTTAACGGATCAACTTTGTGACTTTAAGAAAAGCTAGAAATTTCTGTTGCTGGTGCGATCACTTCTGCGGAAGCCTGGTCGCAGAAGCGAGAGGAAGTTCGCAGAAGCGACTGGAAGTTGGACCTGACAGAGATCGCGGGTGCAAAGAAATTTTCGCACTTGCATAATCGCAGATGCGACCACTAGAATGCAGAAGCGGACTGAGGCACTTAGGGCATTTCTACAGAAGCGGAGGGACGGGCGCAGGTGCGAATTCTTGCTCGTAGATCCAGATGAGGAGGCCTTAGGGGAAACCGCAGAAGCAAAATTTCAGCTGCACCTGCAGAACCACAGAAGCGGTCACTCTGCCACTCCCAATTCGGCTAAACCATCTCTTTTAAGCAACTCTTTGACATGTGCTCCATTCTTGACCTGCTAGCAATTTAACCACTGCGAGATACCTCCCACAATGTCCTTCCTCATCCTTCGCTGCCCAATTGCTGCCTCAAATAAAAATCCACACCTATAGCACCTGAACTAATAAATTTCTACCAACTCTAAGCCTCCTAAAAGATCATCCTTTTTGAGCCTTCAACATTAAAACACCAATTCGATTTTGACACCGCTACACTCCGCCATCTCTAGCAACTGCTTCTCGGGAACCATTTCACAATACCTTGCCCTGAAGGAAAATTAAAGAAGACCATAACGCCGATGAACCTTAATGCATTCAAACAAGGCTGATGACACCACATCACAAATGAGGATTCCACCACGCTCGAAAATATCAAGTCTCGTTACTCCATCAACCAAAGCTTGAACATCCATAGTCCGATTGCTTTTTCCTTCGCTGGAATTAAATGCCGAACCTCTAAACCACGCACTGAGAGATCCTCCTTTCGAGTCATTCACTGCCTCGACACATAGACGAGCACCTTACCATTACACCAACACTATGCGATAACAATGCATGAACATCACAGCAACACATGCATAGCCTCAAAACCATAGGAAGTGCAGATACTGAGCTGAAACGACAGAACATCCTTTCGCAAGGCGATGATAATAACCTGTCCGAATATGCAGGGAAAGACATCTTCTACCACGTCTACAATACCACCACCAATCTTTGACGCCCAACTAATATCAAGCGCTTCACGTCGCATAAGATTGAGTAGGAAGGAAATAAAGGCATAAGACTCAAAGGAATCAAATCGCACGATGAGGAAATCAAGAAGGGAAGTGCTCCTAACAGCCTTGTAGCCTCTCGAAGATAAATACAGACATCTTCGTACTGCGTGCTGGTCCGCAAGACACTACTAGACTTGCTCAAGACTCGTGAGACATAAGTGAACCTAACGCTCTGATACCAAGCTATCACGATCGAAAATCCACTATAGGTTATGATGGCACCTAACACCGCCGTCAGACAAGCCAACGGTAATTTATCAGCTTAATTACTCATTTAATTTACTTTAAATCACAATTTCTATTAATTAAATATTTCCAAATAGAGTTTTATAGGGTGAAGTGATAAAAATTTTTTGAACCATCATACTAAACATCCCGTAGAAACCCCGAAAACTCGCTGTCACAAGTACATGAGCATCAACTAGGAATGTTTAATAAAATACAACATCTGTCTAGAATACAAGTTAGACAAGAGAATATATATAACGCATATGGAGACTCTGCATGCCACGGGTCGCAGTATAAAATGCAGCTCACTGTAAAGTCCCCGCAATAGCCGCGCATCTGTACCCAGGAGACCACCAAAACATATATATACCTGCACAATAAGTGCAGCAAGTGCAGCATGAGTACGTAAATCAACGCGTACCCAGTAAGTATCTAGCCTAACACCAGAGAAGTAGTGACGAAGGGTCGATATAGACACGTACTAGTGGTCCAATAAGATAGATACAGTAAGAGTAAACAGATATGAGGTGACCGTACCTGGACCTTTTGTCGTCGTGAGTGTAGATATCGGGGTCTCCTCTTTGACCGCGAACATTTTCTTTGTGGTTGGTTGCTCTCCGTAGATTGTTTTAATCCCTCCTGGCATTGGGAATTTCAACACTTGGTGTAGAGTCGAGGGTACTGCGCTCATGTTGTGGATCCATGGCCTCGCGAACAGAGAGTCGTACCTCATTTTTCCTTCGATTACATAGAACTTGGCTTCTTGGATGGTCCCGGCGACATTCACTGGTAATGTTACCTCCCCCTTGGTGGTTTCACATGCCATGTTGAATCCGTTTAGAACTTGGATCGCAGGCACGATTTGATCTTGTAGACCGAGTTGTTCCACGACCCTCAATTTGATGATGTTGGTCGAGCTACTTGGATCAATTAACACATGCTTAACTCGAGATTTATTTATGAGTAAAGATATTACCAGTGCATCGTTGTAGGGCTACACGATCCCCTCTGTGTCCTCGTCATTGAAAGACAAGATTCCTTCAGGTACATATTCTCGAGTCCATTTTTTCCCCGTGATGGATTCTTTGGTGCGCTTCAATCGGTCCCTGAGGAACATCAACTCCACCAATGATCATGTTAATGACGTGTTGTGGTAACTTCCTATTCAATCTTTCTATTAGAATCTCTATTCCTGAAATGATTCTTGGCTTGGTCGCTCAGGAATACTCGAAGATGGCCGTTGTTGAATAACCAGGCTACTTCCTCTCTCAATTGTCAGCATTCTTCTATTCTGTGGACGTGAGTGCCATGATATTTTCACATCTAGTTAGGATCCCTTTGGGATGGATTGGATTGTAGAGCTTGAAGCCATTTGGTGTCCTTGCTGCATCCGATGGCAGATACATTGGCGGCGGCATCGACGTTAAAGTTGTATTCTGATAACCTCGGCGCTTCCTTAGGCCCGATAGGCCTATGGAAACTGTTTTTGCTCATGAGTCCCGGGTTTCTTCGACCACGATTTCTTCTCATTTTCACATCTTACGGGGTTTCTCAAATCCGTTACCTCTTTGGTCCCCATTGTGTGGTTGATAACGATCCCTACTTGATCTCGGTTAACGATCAATGTCTCTCTTGGCTCTATCGACGGCTCTGACAGGATAAACGGACCCAGAAGGGGCCCCAAGTTGATCATCTTCGACTCTGATTTTTGATTTATACCGGTTATGCACGTCAGCCAAGTAACAGCCGGATACTCTATCAGGTTTTGTTCCAATCATTGTGAAGCCCTTCGAACATTGAGTCTCTGGGTGAAGGCTTGGACGGCCCAATCGTCCGCAAGCGAGGGCAAGTCCATTCGTTCCATTTGGAAACGGGACACAAATTCCTTGAGCATCTCATTATCCCTCTATTTTACTTTGAAAAGGTCTAACTTTCTGGTCTCGACCTTGATAGCCTCGGCGTGTGCATATTCGAAGGAATCTGCAAGCATAGCAAAGGAGTCAATAGAATAAAGAGGTAGGCTATGGTACCATATCATGGCTCCCTTGGACATAGTTTCCCCGAACTTTTTCAGCAGGACAGGCTTGATCTCATCATCCTCCAAATTGTTCCCTTTGATGGCACATGTGTAGGAAGTCAGGTGCTCATTTGGGTCAGTCGTTCCGTTGTACTTAGGAATCTCGGACATGGGGAACTTCATAGGAATCGGCTTTGGAGCGGCACTTGGAGGAAAACGTTTTTGAACAAACTTCTTGGAATCAAGGCCCTTCAATATCGATGGTGCTCCTGGGATTTGATTGACCCTAGAATTGTAGATTTTCACCTTCTTGTCATTGGCTTCGATATTCTTCTCCGCCCATTCTATCCGTTTCTTTAGTTCTTCGAGCATCTTCATGATCTCGGGGTTGGTCCCCGACTCCCTTTCATTCGGCCTGTCCGGGGTTAGTTCATTTCTGTGGATGACTTCCCAAGATGGTTCGGGCTTAATCCTGCTCGGCGCGCGGCTCTGGTTCTGGTGTTGGGCTATCGCTGGTTGTTGAGCCTGTAATATTTCGAAGATCACCCGCAAGTTGATCCTACCATCTTCGCCGATGTTCGTGCTTTGTGCAACTGATCAAACATCTATGCGGATGCTATTCTCAAGATCGGTGGGCAAATTTGTATTGATCGCCACAAGCAAGCTAACGTCGATCTGGCTTGCGGTCGGGACTTTGCCGAGATTGGCTGGGGGCACCTCGTTGCCGGGTGCCACGTTGTCGTTTTCTCCATGGTTGCCCGATTCGGCGTCTACGTTTAGAGCGGCTGACTAGGAGTTTGATATTTTATATTTAAGCCTGAAATCAGAGACACTTCAAAGAACAAGTGTAAAATAGGGTGTATTATAAAAGTTTGTATCAAATAGCCATTATTATCCTTAGCCCCATGGTGGGCACCAAACTGTTTATCCCCAAAATCGGGTAATAATTAAATTTGTAAGTGGTTTAAGGCTACGTAGTTTAATTCGACACACAGCAATTGATGAAGTAAATAATGAATAAACAAAGACAGAATAAAGTCAAACCACACAAGTGAGATAGTTCCAGTCTTAGTGAAATAATTAACTTCGATCCAGGCTCATCACGATCTGTGCTCATGAATAAGAAAAATAGCTAATAGCAGAGAAAATAACAAATATATTGTCTTGAAGTGCGAGTTACAGTGATCTTTATGAGTAATCAGACCCCCTTATGTAGTAGGGTAGTTCTACATTAGGTACAACTCTATAAAAGGTAAAAAAAATCTTCTGATTAACTTATTACAGGTTCTCTATCGGTACGTGCCGAGATCCCCGCCGTAATATCCGGCTAGTCACAGATATTTCAGCCTTCAACTGGTTATGCTTGATTGTTGACAATGTCTTTTGAAGTTGTTTGAGGTTGGGGCCGGTTCCGGAACTACGATCTCGGCATTCTCAAGGGCAGGCATCGCGCCCCTGGGCTCTGGCTCGATGGGACCTTCGGCTCGATTTTGGTCCCTTGCCATCATATCTCGAGCATGGTTTATCTTATCAGAAGTCGAGGTTCACCATGAGCTCGGTTTTACCCGTATACACCCTTATGTAAGGTTGCCTATGTATCATGCCAAAGCAAGAATCAGGTCGTAATGTAATTCAGTCATCCTATTGGAATTATGAAGTCTGTATGATTGACACGAATGAGTGAATGTTCCTAGAGAACAAATGTGATCACGAGTGAGAATTCCTTGAGTGAGTGGGAGGAGACCGGTAACATCTAAATAAGAGATAGACGGCAGCATAGCGTATGGATCAGTCTCAAACGACAGAAGTCAGTGAAAGTTTGCGACATGACTTAAAAGAATATGTCAGATCAGTAGAAGATGTACCAAGCTGAATCGATGTATGTTTGGAAAGGGTGGTAAAATCCGTATAATGATATGATTATGGGGATGGTCATGAAGACCGGAATGGGCATGCATATTTAAAAGGTCAAGATTAAACATAAGTCGGCCGGAGTTTGGACAGACAAAGAGAACATAATAGTGAATAACAAATAGAATGTACATGTAACAAATAAAGGATACATAATGATGGCAGGCAAAGAATATATAACAAATATACAAAGAATATGTAGGAAGTAAATGATATGCAAAAATTAATTCAGCTAAAGCAAGCTGCTAGATTATATGTGCAGTGGCCTAAGAATTCTAAAAGTAGATTTACCTAGATTCGGAAATGAGTTTAGGATAACTGCGAGATGGTACATAGTTAACCCCGTATGCCAATCTCTGAAACTAAAGAGTTTTGAAAGAAAGTCCGAAGGGATGAAAAGACAACCTTCCGTGACTTGTGTGTGATTGTGTACGATCAAGAGTCGATAGAAAAGTGATGACAATTTAATAAAGCAGTACTATAAGCATGTGACAAAGAATATACAACACGGACATTTGTGAAAGCATATACAATATGAGCATGACAAAGAAAACATATACAACATGATCATGAAAAAGAATATACGGCTTGAAGCACGTGACAAAGAATATATGACTTGAAGCACGCAACAGAGAATATGTGGCTTGGAGCACACGACAAAAGAATATACAACTCAAGGCAAATGGCAAAGAATATACTGTTTGAAGCGCATGACAAGGGATAACCCCCATTGTAGCATGCGACGAAGAATATACGACATGTAGTAGAGAATGTAAAATTTGAAGCATGTGACAAAAAGAATAGAAGGTGGAGTATTGGAGAACCTGTAATCCCTCAAGTAATTGATCAAATCCGATGTGGTTAGAACTTGAAGTATCCCCAGCATAGTCGTCATATTGTTGCATCCTATTTTGCATAAGTCAAAACAATGTACAACTTATAGTACACTACAAGGTTAATTGATGTTTAGAGTCGCCACCTAGTATTTAAGGTGTACTAAGACACCTATACTACACTATGTAATGTACATTTGATTATGATATGCGAAACCGTTAAGATTCTATGTAAGGGTTCAAGTTATCTCGAGGGAAGGTATTGCGCATCCCTCAAGATTCACAAAATGTGATTCCGGTGGACTCGATCAAATAAGGGAGGGAAGGTTGAAAAGAATGATTGATTTGATATATATACAAAGAACGGTAATGTAACTTGAATGAAGCGTGATTGAACAAGAATGTCACATGATGAAAGATAAATATCGATGTATAAGAAATTATTTATTAAAAAGGGTGAATAAAGTATATGAGAATTATATATTGATGAATTGATGAAAGTTAAAGAAAATATGTAGTAACTATTTATGAACTTACTAAATGAATTGTAGTTAAAGAATACACTTGGAAGAATTTGATTTAAAACCAAAGGTAATCTATTTTGAGTGATAGGCCAAATGTAAAATAAAAGAGAACTCACTTTAAAGTGATTTTCCAAAAGTGGGGAAGAACTATCTTTGAGTTGTTTTATATAGTAAATAGGGTAAGAAAATAATTGATTTAATATTTACAAGAATAATTAAAAAAGTAATTCAAATAAAAGACAATTAATTGTACCAAGCGCGTAATAGAATACTTATATTTACATGCACCTATAGTGAAAAGCAAATGAACGAAGTGTATGAAATAATTTACATTTTTTTCTTTGAAATCGGTGCACAAGACCTAAAAGAAAATTTTGGTATTTTAGAGAACAAGTTAAGTGAAGAGCGGATAATGTTTGTATTTAGCTAAATTATAAAAATGTAATAACGTACAATGCAATAAGCAAGACAAGGTCATATGACATACAAACACTATATCATACACTTGATTTAATAAATAAAGCATGAAATAATTTCGTTTTAAAATGAATGAACTTGTTTAAGAAATTGTTTAATGAATGCTAGTATAAGATAATATGTAGTGATAAGTGGAATGTCTACAAATTGACTAAATGAATATTAATTAAAGAAAACACTTTGAAAGAATTTTATTGATGTACAAAAATTAACCATTTAAGTGAGAATCTAAATTAAAAAAGGATTTACTTTACATAATTAATAAAAGGTGAGAAAGAATAATCTTTGAACAATCTTAATATATAACGAATAAAGTGAAAGGATTAATTTGATAAATAAAGAATGAATGTGGTAAAAAAAATTGTGTCAAAACATTTATAGTGTGGCAAACTATTGTATCAATACAAAAAAATATTTGTGCAAACAATAGGTGATTATCCAATGAGTAACTAAAGACCAGTTAGAATTATGGTTGTAGAAAACAAATTATGTGAGTCAAACCTAAATGACTATAAGGCCTGAGTTTCTCAAAGAATAGCATGACAGTCCGAATATAATTTCCTACTTAAGTTGTATCAATGAAAGGACAATTTATATATAAAGTGATTCGCATAGGTGCTCATACAATTTTGAGACAATGACAGTTACTTATTTCATTTTTTGAAAGGAGACATGCTTTCATTTTTATGTATGTCTAATTTAACTAGTCGATGTATATCAGTGATAAACCACATTATGAATATATTCAACAACCTAGCATACATGCACAAATTCTGTGAGCTCGCATAACATACAGAATTACGGATTACCCGATTATTAACTAGATGCAATTCTTTAAGTATTTAGAAAATAGATAATATTAAAGCAAGTAAGCAAATATAATATCTATCCACGACTTTATTATGATTTGCGCTTGAGTACATCCGAGAATGGGAAGTACGAAGCATGGTTTTCGACGGGGATATCAAGTCGACCCGAGCTTTATCTTTCAAAAGAGAATTCATATGATTGTACCTCAAAAAAGAGAAGAAAATTGTTAGTAAGATAATAAAAAGTAAAATAAATTAAATATTACTCTATCTATTCCAATTTATATGAACTTATTTCGTTTTTGGTCCGTTCCAAAAAGAATGACCCTTTCTAAATTTGGTACAAATTTAGCTTAAATTCTGAATCCCTTTTTGACTTGTTTAGGACCACAAATTTCAAAAGTCTTGATTTTTTCTTAAACTCCGTGTTCAGTCAAATAAGTTCACATAAATTGGAAGGGAGGGAGTACTAATTTAAAAATGATTTTCTTTTGAAAATACTTTTATAAAAAGATTATTTTTCTTTTGAAAATAATTTGAAATATTGTTATTTTTTTTTGGAAATTGTTTTAAAAAATGATTTAGAAATGTTTTTAAAGGCTCGGATGGTGTATGTCGTACAATAATAAGATATTAGTATGCGAACACCGACTTGGTTGTAATTTCGGTGGCCAACTGTGTTGCCTCCTAAGTACGGATATTCATATTCTAGTCTTTTATTTTTTTGACTTTCGCCACCTACTCATAAATATATATATTTTTGTTCCGGATCCGAAGAACAGCATAGTACCTTGTTTCTAAAATCATCACAAGGACTCAAAAATTTTACTCTCACCTGGATGGCATAGCAATGTTGTCCAATAAACATTTCCAACAAAATGAATCAAGTTGCCTGACACTATTTAAACCAAATCCAAAAACCAAGCAGAAACGACTGTGGCCCCACTGTGGCCCCAGTGTGCCAACCAAATGTCATGCCCAATGTTATCACAAAAACATCAGTAATGGTTAGCAATTAGCAGAGACAAAATCAAGTAAGTGAGCAAGTGAGGCAATCAATAGACAGTCCAAACTCGTCTCAGCGAAGCAACAACAACACAATCACCAAAGAAACAATCCAAACATGAATAAACCCCAAAACATTGCAATCACAGTCGAGTTCGGGGTTCGGCAAAAAAGATCACCGGCCAAAAATTCAACAAGTGAATACGGTCCCTAAACGACTATGCTACTGTCACGGCGAGCACCGGAACAACATCGTAAAAGCATTCAAAATGAGAAGGAGAAGATAGATAGAGGGTCGCCAGAAAATATGAAGGTCTGCAGGAAAATACCAAGCTAGGACCTTAGAGTCGTAAATCGTCTATTGACGTTACTCGACGGCGATGACAACACCGAACCAAAGCCATAAGAACGAGGCAACAGTAATGATTGGTCGCCAGAAAATCCTAGAACCGGCCAGATCTAAGAAGATCTGGATGTTCGGTTAAAACAAAAAAAAAAATAGAATAATAGAGGCTAAGGAGGAGAGAGACGACGTAGCAGTATCGTGGAGTAGCAGCGGCTCCTGCCATCGCCGGTGGTCAGATCTTGCGGGCGGCGAGGTTATAGCAACGAAGGGTGGTTGCCATGTCCATATGAGAGAGCTGAGGGGCGAATATAGAAAGGGGAGCTAGGGTGACGAGATGAGCCATGGAGTTTGCCGGCGTTCGGCCGTGGAGATCGCCGGCAGTGGCGAGTTGAGGGAGAACAAGAGGGGAGGTGGCTGTCGTATGTAAAATGAGAGAGAGTGATAGAGATTATAATACTAGGATTTTGGAACTCTGCCCTAATAAAAATTCCCCATTTTTTATTATATATTATAAATAAGCTCCCCTTTTACCCATTGGATAAAAAACATCATCATTATTTGTCTTATGGCTATTACCCAATATATAAAATTGTGATCGGTCATGGCAAAGGTTAAGTCAAATATCTAGTCACATCATATGTCATGTCGCGTTATATGTCATGTCATATCACTTGCGTTGTCACATTGAACGTTGATGAGAATTAGGCTTGACTGAATTCGATCCGTATTTTTGAATTAAATTCTATCAGCTTACAAATAATTAACAGATTGAGTTGTATGAATTGAAAATGTTTATTTAATTGGAAAATGTGTTGTATTTAAAATGCCAACTACTACAATGGTGTTGTAGAAATTATTATTATTAAAAACATAATAAATTAATAGAATATTCTAATATTTAAAAAATAGGATGATTATCAATGAATTGTTTGAAACCTATAAAAATGCACAAAACAATAGTGTTTAACTAATTACAACAAAATGACAAAAAGTCTTATATTTTGTAAAAACAGGAATAGTTATCAAAAAAATTCTATTATAATTAAAAATGTGCAAAATACTATATCTTTAAGACTATTGACTATGTAGCCTGCAGAAGTTAAATTTTAAATACGGTGGGTCAAAATTGATTGTCAACAAATGCTGCTGTTTGGTTGAAATTCCAAGTTGATATTTCTTTGTGGTCAACCCTCTGGAGAAGAGTGAGGTTCAATGCTAAGCCCATAATCATTGACCTTGACTAATCTTCATAGGATTAACATAAATGATATTTTGGCTTTGCTATATTCTTTAGATTATGTCCTTATTCATTATAACTCTATGTTACTTTACCCTGTTATTTTTACATATGCTAATTCTTCCTCTTTCTTTGTATGATCATTGGACCTGCTGAGTTGATTGAGAACTCAGGCCCAGGTTAGGGAAACTAGGCTGCTTTCTTATCACCTGTTGAAGTCTGTTGCTGATTTGAGTCTAGTTGGGCCTGGTTACTCGTCAGCCCAACGTTGATAGTCCTACTTTCCTTCCTTTCCTTAATCTAAAAATAATTGCTGATTTTTATTGTCTTTCTTTCTGTGTATGTGAACTAACACTAACATTGGAAATTCATTGTTATCTTGACTGTTTACGCAGATTCTAGGCAAATTAGAATCTAATAGGTAAGAGGTAATTGTGGATTCAAGCATAAATCGTTTTAATAACCTCAACACTTTTGAAATCTAAACGTTCATGAAACTAACTATTTTGGCAACTAATTTTTCTTTCACTTGCATATCTTTTTAATGAGTTCTATTTGGTTTTAGGCATCAACACAACTTGGATGAGTTTAAATGGAAACAGAATTTGAATGAGTTTAAACAAAAAACATCTCCTTTGAAAGGTTTTCAAAATGGATCATAAGCAACTAAACTATTTTAACACAAAAAGCAACCATACACGATCGGATTTGAAAGGAATAAGACCAACGATTTTGAAAAGACAAGGGCTTCTACTAGAATAACTCTCCAATAAACAAACAAGGTATACCCGTTTTAATGTATACCATAGATATATTTTGAAACAATCTCTTATTCTACAAAGTATATTACAAAGGTTCTTAAACAAGTATTACCATTTCTAAAGGAGATATACATTATTTTCTCAAAGTAAGAGATAAGTTTTCAAACAGGAATTAAAACATTTGCTTACTTATTCAAACCTTCATAGAGTCCCATTTAGCAATTTTACCATTAGTCAACTAGGATTTAGACATCTCTCTCCCAGTACTTAGCCTAAGTTTAAGGAACTACCTCAGATAGATTTTAAGGGATGCCTAACACATTCCCCTTGGAATAACCAGAACCCTTACCCGGATCTCACTGGTTAGTAGATCATTAGAGCAATGATTTTCACAGACTTATAGGTTAGTATACTTGTAGTTATCTTCAATCTGGAACAAGTAAGGGTATTTAGACTTCATCTCCTCTTCTGCTTCCTATTTTAATTTCTTTCGTATTCTTGTTCCTCCACAATACTTTGACGGAAGCTACATCCTTTGTTCTTAGCTTGAGGACTTGTTGATCTAGTATAGCCACTGGCACTTCTTCATATGATAGATCCTCTATAACTTGTACATCTTTGACAGGGACGACCCGAGAAGGGTCTCTAATACATTTCCTTAACATAGATACATGTAATATCGGGTGGACAAATTCCAATTCGGATGGCAATTCTAACTCATAAGAAACTTGTCCAATTCGTCGAAGAATTTTGTACGGTCCGATACACCGCGGACTCAGTTTACCCTTCTTCCCAAAACGCATAACACCCTTCATCGGCGAGATCCTCAGGAGAACCCAATCACCAACCTCAAATTCCAGATCACGACGTCGGACATCGGACATCAGAATAAGACTTTTGCCTGCTTTGTGCCATCCTCAGTCGCTCTTGTATCACTTTCACCTTCTCAATGGCTTGGTGAATCAAATCTGGCCCATATAATTCTGTCTCACCGACTTCGAACCATCCAACTAGTGATCTACATTTCCTCCCATACAGTGCCTCGTACGTGGCCATTTTAATACTAGAATGGTGGCTATTATTGTAGGAGAATTCTTGGAGTGCCAGATGGTCATCCCAATTCCCCTTGAAATCTAGAACACATGCTCGTAGTATATCTTCAAGTATCTGAATGGTACGTTCAGCCTGTCCGTCAGTCTGTACATAGAATGCAGTGGTGAGATTCACTTGTGTGCCTAAACTCTTCTGAAAAGACCTCCAAAAGTTAGTCGTAAATTGAGCTCCTCGGTCTGATATAATAGATACCGGCACACCATGAAGCCTAACAATCTCCTTGATATACAACTTCGCATAATCTTCAACCGTGTAAATTGTCTTAACTAGCAAAAAATAGGCACATTTCGTAAGTCGATCAACTATCACCTAGATGGAGTCAAACTTATGATAAGAGCGAGGTAATCCAAGAATGAAGTCCATATTAATCACCTTCCATTTCCAGGTCGGAATCTCTATATTCTGAATCAATCCATCGGGTTTTTGATGCTCGATCTTTACTTGTTGACAATTAGGACACTGGGCTACAAATTTTGCAATAGACTTATTCATGTTATCCCACCAATATTGCTCCTTAACGTCATGATACAGCTTTGTCGAGACGGGATGGATGAAATGTCTAGACTGATGAATCTCAATAATAATCTTCTCGTGCAACCCTGCCATATTAGGCACACATAATCAGCCCTGGTATCTCAGTGCCCCATCTCCTCTGATCTCGAAAGACGTAATTTTACACTGCTGAATGCTCTCTCTCAATCGTACTAAGGTACGATCTTCATATTGCCGTGCTTTTACCTCAGATACCAAAGATGATTCTGATGTATTCTGTACTGTAACACCTCCGTCATCAGAGTCTAACATGCCTAGCCGATGAAGCTCTTTAGTCAACCCCTGTCTACTTACCTCAATGTGTACTAAGCTTCCCATTGACTTACGACTGAGAGCGTCTCCCACAACATTGGCTTTACCGAGATGGTACAATATCTCGACATCGTCATCTTTCAGTAATTCAAGCCACCTATGCTACCTCAAATTCAACTCCTTCTGCTTGAAGATGTATTGTAAACTCTTGTGATTTGTGTAGATGTCAAGATGGACGCCGTATAAGTAGTGCCGCCATATCTTCAAAGCATATATTACTGTAGCCAATTCCAAATCATGAGTCGGGTAATTCTTTTCATGCTTCTTCAATTGTCTTGATGCAGAAGCAATCACCTTCCCCTGTTGCATCGATACGCACACCAAACCTATACCAGAGGCATCACAATATACCACATAACCTTCTGTTCCTTCTGGGAGAGTGAGCAGTGGCGCGGATGTCAATCGATTCTTTAGCTCATGAAAACTATGTTCACAAGCGTCAGACCACTGGAACTTGGTAGCTTTCTGTGTTAACTTAGTCAATAGTGCTGATATAGAGGAAAACCCTTCAATAAACCGCCTATAATATCCTGCTAGCCCCAGGAAGCTGCGGACTTCTGACGGTGTTGTAGGTCTCGGCCAATTCTTTACTGCATCGACTTCTGAGTGTCGACACTAATACCATCATCAAATATCACATTTCCAAGGAATGGTATTGAGTTTAGCCAGAATTCACATTTGGAGAGCTTAGCATATAACTTACGATCCTGAAGGGTCTGTAATACTATCTGCAAGTGGCCCGCATGTTCCGCCTCCGAATGAGAATACACCAGAATGTCATCAGTGAATACGATCACGAACACATCAAGATAGGGCCTGAATACACTATTCATGAGATCCATAAAAGCTGCTGGGGCATTTGTTATACCGAACAACATCACTAAGAACTCAAAGTGCCCATATCTTGTCCGAAAGGCCGTCTTTGGAATATCCTTCTCCTTAACCCTCACCTGATGATACCTTGAATGCAAGTCAATCATGAAGAATACTTGGCACCCTGGATTTGGTCAAACAGGTTGTCAATCCTTGGAAGTGGATACTTGTTCTTTATAGTAAACTTATTCAACAATCAATAATCGATACACATCCTTAACGACCCATCATTCTTTCGCACGAACAAGACAAGTGCACCCCAAGGTGAAGTGCTAGGCCTAATGAAGCCCTTATCCAGCAAGTCCTTCAACTGCACCTTCAACTCTCGCAACTCTGCCGGGGCCATCCTGTATGGAGGGATAGAGATTGGTTGAGTGTCAGGAAACACATCAATGCTAAACTCAATCTCCCTTTCAGGGGAAGGCCTAGGAAAACATCTGGAAATTCATTGACCATGGGGATTGATTGTAGATAGGCGGCTTCGCCTTCGCATCCCTAAACCGAACGAGATGATAAATTTAATCTTTTGAGAACATCTTCCTTGCCTTAAGAGAGAAAATAAACCTACCTTTGGCATAGCAATGTTGCCCTTCAATTCAATGACGGGTTCACCACAAAACTGAAATCTAACCATCTTCGTATGACAATCAACATTTGCATAGCATGAGGCCGACTAGTCCATTCTCATCATCACATCGAGATCAACAATTTGTAACTCAAATAAATTTGTCGAGGTTTGACGACTACAAATCATTACTGTGCAACCTCTATATAACCTTCTAGCAATCATAGAATCTCTTATCGCAATAGATACCGCAAGTGATTTACTTATCAATTCAGGTTCAACGCCAAACTTATTGGCCACAAAGGGTGTAACATATGATAATGTAGATCCCAGATAAATCAACACATATACATCATGAGAAAGCACAGACAATATACTTGTAACAACATACCAAGATGACTCAAGATCCTATCGACCTAGTAGAGTATAGATTCGATTTTGAGTACTACTCAAACTCGGCACTGCACCTCTACCTCTACCACGACCGCGTGCTGGAGGTCGAACCTCTATAAGGACAATCCCGCATCATATGGCCAGGCTATCCGTAGGAATACCACGCATCATAACCTCGACGGCACAGTCGAAAGTGGGCCTTGCCGCACTGATCAAAATGAGGTATTGGGCGTCTCGTCTGACTAGTATCCCTATGATATTGTGAGCCTGATGCCCGCGAACTCTGACCTGAATCAGAATAGGTAAATCGATCATACCTCTAAAACTATGGAGGAGCACTAGCTACAGGTGGCGCCGAACTCCTCGAAGACTGGGGCCTGACTCTACCTCTGAAGTCATCAAAATACCCCACAAATCTCGCCCTTTTATGCTGGCCCCTATCCTGCTCCCTATCTGCCCTTTGCTGGCGCTTACGATCCTCTAGTGTCTGGGCATAAGCCTGTATATGAGAAATATCCAAGCCCTCTACCAAGGAGGTTGTCGTGCACTCATTTATCGGATGTGGTCCCGACCCGTTCACGAACAGGTACACCCTATCGCTCATCTCCGCCACCATATGGGGGGTATACCTTGCTAAAGAATCAAACTGTATACTATATTCTCGCACACTCATATTACCCTATTGAAGATTCAAGAACTTATCAACTCTAGCTCGTCGTATCTCAACTGGCAAGTAGTGACGAAGAAAGGCCTCAGAAAGTTCCTTCCACACAGCTGGAAGAGTGTTCGGACTCCTAGATCTCTCCCAACTATCATACCAGAAAACGGCTAAATCCCGTAACCGATAAGAAGCCAACTTTACTGCCTCCGTATAACTAGCATGCATAACCCGCATTGTACGATGAACTTGATCAATAAAAGTCTGCGGGTCCTCCTTGGGGTCTGAACCAGTAAACATTGGAGGCTCTAGATTAGTAAAATCACAAACTCTCGCACTAACCGGTTCATCAGTAGCACCGGTATTTTACCTCTAAGCCTGAGCAACTACCAAGCTAGTCAACAACTGCACCGCACTCCGCATATCCTGGTCTGTAGTGCCAGACGGAGGAATTGGTGGTTTTGGGTGCTTCCTAATATCCTCTGGAGGAGACGGAGTAGATGAGGTATGAGACGGCATCTCACTCTGAGCCTCAGTTTGGCCTGATCTGGCTGGAGGCACCTGACTGGTACCCTCTCCTGCAGCTGTATCAAGTCGTCTACTAATCGCTTGCTTCCTAGTTGAAGGCATCACTACAAGAAAACAAGGTGAATATTAGAGACGAACACTTATGACTCAACTCTACGCACGATCTAGATTCAGGAAGAAGGTAACAACCCTAAATGTCATGTAGCCTCCTGATTATAAATGTGGCGTGCTGCACATCCATAATCAAGACTCTACTAGACATGGCTCAAAGACAACCCCTAGGACATACTTGCTCTGATACCAAGTTTTTCACGATCCAAATTGGAGGGCCATGACTGGCACCCGGGCCATACCTGCCGAGCACCAATGCACATTTTATCTATCCTTTCTTATCATCTATAAGGGCCGACGAGATCAATATAAATGGTAGACATGAATCCTAAACAACCAACAATGACAGATAATGGC
Source organism: Nicotiana obtusifolia (assembly GCA_002018475.1). Taxonomy (NCBI): domain Eukaryota; kingdom Viridiplantae; phylum Streptophyta; class Magnoliopsida; order Solanales; family Solanaceae; genus Nicotiana; species Nicotiana obtusifolia. The sequence goes on along the minus strand of MCJB01051619.1, from coordinate 57,313 downwards.
ATGAACATATATAACATGGCCGACAAGGTTTTCATGAAGCTATGTATAAGGTACGAGCTGACAAGCTGCCATGAGAGACTATACAACAAAAACCAGTCGACAAGGCAATCCAAACTATACATGAGTCGGCACCTATCTATGAGCCTCTAAAGGAACATAAGTGCTGCAACATTGCCCGAATAGGGCCCCGACATACCTATAATGTCTATGACAAAAATTCATACTAAGACCATGGCAAGTCCGGAGAAGGGATCTCACCAATAACCATTGTACTAGGCAGCCTACTATGCTGGGGGAGTTTCGCCTGCCTGTCTATCAGAACCTACAACATGACATGCAACGTCCATAAATAAAAATTACGTCAGTACGAATAAAGTACTGAGTATGTAAGGCAGGAAAGCATAAGTAAGAATAGTAATGTAAACAGGGATAGAGAATGTACAACCTGTAACATCTGGGTACCTCTGAGGGCTACTGATGTGAAATGCAAGATACATACACACACACACAATATATATATATATATATACACACACACACATAAAGATTTAAAACATACGCCTCTGTGGGCATCATCATCATCATATCGTACCCAGCCGTAATAGGCTCGGTAAAAACGTACGCGGCCATCATAGGGCTCGGTAGAATCGTACCCGGCCATGTGGAGCATGGTAAAACTCAACTAATCGGTGGCTGCACAATAGGTGCCGTACCTGCCCGACTATATCGCGACTTGGTGGAGTAAAATAGATACATATATATGATACGTGTTGGACTCATTGGAATCACATTTTGAACCTTTCAGAGTGACGTAAAGTTGGTATCATCCGTACACGTTATAAGGATTAACTCTTCATCAAGAGTCTTATAAGAATCAGGAAGTACCAACAACATTGATGACATAATAATAAGAGAAGTAACATCAACATCAATCATACAATTAGAAGGGAAACAGTGGAGTATCTTTGGAAGCTCGTTCATTACATTATGCACAATCGGAGTCGTGCAAAAGAAGGAAAGGGATAGCCTCACATACCTTGTATATACTGCCCAACCTCAAGCTATGCAAATGTCACGACTCCTTAGTCTACAATAAGAGAAATGACACTATCGTCATTGTTTAAGCGTCGTAACTATTATGTATCGACCGCAACCTATTTTACGATGAAAATAAAAACACCTCCCCTATTTACATGACTTTCCACCAGTTAAAAAAATCACCAAATAACCCAAAAAACATCAATAATAATGATATTGAGTCTCCCAAACAGTCCACCAACCAACAATATTACTAACAAGCCTTTCGATATATATCTTACAAATAGATGTAGGGTAAGAGGTTCCTTATCTTTAAACATAAAGAACTCCAATTTGACCTTAATTGACCATGAAATATCCCTCCAATGCTGCCACAAGAACAAGGAAGCAAAACTAGCAATCAATTAGGGTTTTTCGTCACTAGAATCACTTTAGAAGAACTGAAATCACCTAGGGTTGATATTAAGAACTTGAGGGAGTATTTTAAAGAGCATAAACCACTTAAATAAACCTCCCACACGATTTTGAACAACACAAAAATAGCAACAACAAGAAGAACAAGAAACATACTAGCACCATGGGATTCCCGACACTTGATTTGTATTGTTTGCCCTTTGTTTTGGTCTGAAAAAAGAATGACTTAAAATGGGTTTGAGGCGTGTTATATATATCCATATGTCTCAACCGCCTATGTGGTCCCCATAGAGAGCTCCTTGGTGCAGTCTCGCAAAAAACGCAAATATCTCTCTACTCCGAGATCGTATCGACAATCGGTTAAATGTGTTGAAAAATAGATTCATAGATCTTCAATTTGGTCAGTAGATCACCTCGTAATTCCAAGTTAATTAGGAGAAAATATTAGTGACATTTGACCTAAAGTTTAAGTAAAATTATGAGCGTAAGTTGCGACAACTTTTGTCAACTTTTGTTTCATAACTCGTTTGACTTCAAAACTTATGATATGGATATTATATGATTCAAATACCTTAAAGCACGACCTCTTGGGAATATTAAGCACCTCTAGTTTTACCCAAAAACTAGAGGTGCACAACATCCTTGATTCGTTTAACTTCTAATACTTGTTAAGCATTCTTATACACCCTTGTATCGTTTAAGATCAATAGGATTAACTTCTTATCATCTCAAAGAAAATATCTTCTCAGATTTATGTCAACTAACTTACGGCGTGATCCAACATACGCGAATATGTGTTGTAACAGTATGCTATGATGCGTTATGAGGCTACTTGGGTATTCACGCGCATGTTGTGGTCCTGATTAGGCCTGGTGGTATTATGTGAGCGAGGTGGCTCTTGAGATGTTGGTCTGCTTATTGCACCGGAGTTGCGCTTTCCTTTTTGTACCAATTTATGCCATCCAAATTCTCGTGGTTTTGTCTATGCACGATATGTGCTTTTTGTTGTGTGTTTGATTAACATGAGGATTTTGGCTCAACAAGTATTCTTGTGTGGAGCAGTATGATGGTTGGATCAGGTTGCATGTCACAACAGTGTTATGTTGGATATGATTTCTGGTGCTTACTCCGTGTGTTTTGTTTCTACCTTGTGGGATGGATTCAAAGCATTGTACTTTTGTAATTGTATATGTTAGGCTTGTTGGATAGTGTTTCTCGTTTGGTACTCTTTTAGTTATTGGCAACATTTGAGTTGTTGTTTATTTTGTGCATAAATTGCAGCGTATGCGGTTCTAGGGGGCTTCGGTGTGGCTTGTCCGTCGGTCAATTTAAACTTTTTGAGACGAGGTTATTGGGCACTCAATATATATAATCCCTCCACTTTTGTATTATGCTTCAATTAATAAAATTTCTATTTAGCTAAAAAAAATTTCTCCTTAAAATGGTCTATTCCTAAGCTCCAAAACATTAGGAGAAAAAGTGACTAAATCTCGAAATAAGTAGAAAAAAAATACAGCAGATGTCCCAGCTAGAAATTTTATTAATAGAAGCATAATACAAAAGTGGAGTATGCATTCTTTTTGAACATGGATACTTGATTTGGACCGAGAAATTTTGCATGAAAGGTAAAGCGTGCGGATTGGATTTAGTTATGGCACATTGATGATCGGATATTGATTACTAATGTTACATTGTGCACTATGAGCGTGGTCGGTAGATGGATTTTGTATGGGCAGATACATGGATTTTGCATCCGGTCAATACATGGATTTAGTATCGGCTTATTGTGTTACATGGATTGTATATCGGGAAACATGGATCTTCCATCAGGTTACATGCATCTTGTACTGATTTGAGCATGCATTCATATTATTGATACATTTAAAAGCATTCATTTAAATGCTAACTGTTGCATGCCATGTATACATGCTAGTTGGGAGCCTCGAGTCTATTGATTGAAGCATGCCAGTTTTACTTGCCATACTTGAGAGCAGCGTTATGACTATCTATTGAATTGGAAAATCATACTTTAGGTCTTTCGAATGTTTTTATATCTTGGTTCTTGTTGATCATGATGATATATATTGTTCCATCTGTAGACTCATTATTGTTTATGTGTTGTAAATATTCGGATGCATCTAGCCTAGCTACCACTTCTTCGAGACTTGATACTTACTGGGTACCAACTGTGGTGTACTCATACTACGCGTGTACACATTTTTTTGCAGGTTCGAAGACTCGTATTATGATACACTTAGAGCTGCGTTGGAGTGGGTTATTGGAGTCTTCGGGTGAGTTAATATACTGTTTCAATCCGTAGCATATGGAGTCCCCATTATTATTTATCTCTCGTCTATTTTCTTTCTCACGGACACTTGTGATCATGTATTTTGACTTGTACTTAACTAGTAGTTGCTCGTGTACTTGTGTCACCTAGTTCTTGAGTTGTACCATTTTGGTCGTGTTTAGACAATGTTATACTTGTGTAAGATATTCTACTGTTTGAGATTATTCCTGCTTTTATTTATGATATAATTATGTTAATTACAGGAAATTGGATTATATTCTGTTGATTCTAAGTTGGCTTGCTTATCATGTACGGCTAGGCACCATCACCGCCTGAGGTGGGGTTTAGGGTCATGATAGAAATCCAAGCTAGTGGTCATGTGATTGTAATGTTTTGATAGGTCATTTTGTGTTCTAGCATTCTATTTTATGCTTTAGGACTTTGAATAGCCTAATTTGATTGGGTCTCAGGTGACCTACGGTTGTTTCGGTGCTTATTGTGTAAAATTGAAATTTGAACTTGATGTGCGATTCTTGGTTCTTAATGTTAATTAGGTGTTTTGACCATACGAGCGAGTTCGTGTGTGGTTTATTTACTTGTGTGGATGTTCAAAGTGGGCCCCGAAGAGATTTAAGTGAGTTTAAGATTTTTTAGGATTTATTTTCATAAAGTTGGGCATTGGTGGTGCAGACATTGTATTTGCAGTAGTCTATTTGCAAATGTGAGCTTCGCATTTGCGAGTGCTAGCTCACTTTTGTGATAATGTGGAAAGGATTGGACAGCTTCGCATTTCCGAAGCTTAGCTCACTTTTGTGATGTTTCCTTCTTCGCATTTGCGAGGTACCTGACGCATTTGAAAGGTCTATAATTGCGATTCATAAGTGGCAATTACGGAGTCAGTGGCTTTTGCATTTGCGACCAGCTGTTCGCATTTGGATAGTCGCGACTTAAGGGCAGTCTAGGGTGTACACTGATACAGGTTTTATTCTTGGGAGTTTCTATCTCCCTTTTTCTTGTTTCCATTCCTCTTGCATTAGCTTGTTGTTTCCATATTAGTTGATACTAGTGTAGTGATCATATTTGCGAGACTGTAGTTACAGCTTGTTTTCTTCGAGTTTACTACGTCACTTGTTTTGTGTTAGCGATTCCCTTTATCTGTAGTAGGTATAGTGGATGTGGTCTATGATGGTAGAATAAGGTCATGTCCTCGGGCAGGGTGGGAGGCAGGGCAGGGGATAGGGCTGGGGATGAGGGGTAAGAGGGGCAAAGGTGTAAAGGGAAAGGGTGCCTCTAGGTTGAGAATTGGGTCGTGGAATATAGGGATGTTAACGGGTAAGTCTATCGAGTTGGCGAAGATTCTCCAAAAGAGAAAAGTCAATATAGCTTGTGCGCAAGAGACTAGGTGGGTAGGATCGAAGGCGAGGAATGCAGATGGGTTAAAATTGTGGTACTCTGGACGCTCGAAGGGAATGAACGGAGTGGATATTTTGGTGGACAGGGATCTTAGGGAGACGGTGGTTGAGGATAGGTGGGTGACTGATAGATTAATGGCTATTAAGTTAGTGGTTGGAGGGCTCACTTTGAGTGTCATTAGTGCTTACGCTCCCCAAACGGGCTTGGATAAAGAGGTTAAGAAGTGTTTTTGGGAGGATTTGGATGAAATGGTGCATGGTATTCCGCTCATAGAGAAGTTATTTATATGAGGGGATTTCAACGTGCATATCGGGGCGTCTGCTAGTTGCTATGGTGACGTTCATGGCGGCATTGGCATTGGGGTTAGGAACGGAGGTGGCACTTCTCTGTTGGACTTTGCTAAAGCTTTTCAGTTGTTGATTGTGAACTTTAGTGTTCCCAAGAGGGAGGAGCATTTGGTTACTTTTCAGAGTACGGTGGCTAAGACTCATATTGATTATCTCCTCCTACGGAGGTATGGTAGTGGGTCGTGCAAGGACTGTAAGGTTATCCCAAGTGAGATCCTCGTGACTCATCATTGTCTTTTGGTGATGGATGTCGGCATCATGATAAAGAGGAAGAATAAGGTGGTTCGGACTCGCCCGAGGATTAGGTGGGGTGCCTTGACGAAGGATAAATCTCATGAACTGGAGGCGAGGTTGTTGGCTATGGGGACCTTGAGGAGTAGTGGGGATGAAAGCGGTATGTGGACGATGATTGCGAACTGTATAAGGGAGTCTACGAGAGAGGTGTTAGGGGTCTCGAAGGGTTACTTGGGCAGTCACAGGGGTGACTCATGGTGGAACATCAAGGTCCTAGGAAAGGTGGAAAAAAAAAAGCGGCGTACCGGATGTTAGTGGAGGGTACATACGAGGAGGGGAGGCGGTGGAACATAGATAGTTATAAGGAATCTCGGAGGGTGGCAAAGGTAGCGATCAAGGAAGCTAAGAATGCATTGTTTGGTCGCCTGTAGGAAGAACTAGGGGACAAAGACGGGGACAAGTAGCTGTTCTGACTAGCCAAGGCGGGAGAGAGGACGTCTCGTGATTTAGACCAAGTGAGGTGCATCATGGACGAGGAAGGCAGAGTGTTGATGGAAGATGCTCAGATTAAGCGGAGATGGTAGACGTACTTTTATAAGCTGCTGAATCACGAAGGGGACAAAGACATTTTGCTAGGTGAATTGGAACACTCCGAGAGTCACCATGATTTTAGCTAATGTAGGTGCATTAAGGTCGAGGAGGTCGTGGGGGCTATGCATAAGATGAGCAGGGGCAAAGCAACCGGGCAAGACGAAATTCCGACAGACTTTTTGAGGTATGTGGGTAAAGTAGGATTGGAGTGGTTAACTGGGTTGTTTAATGTTATTTTCTAAACCAAGGAGATGCTAGAGGACAGGAGGTGGAGTACGATGATTCCGCTATATAAGAACAAAGGTGATATCTAGAATTGTATCAACTATAGGGGCATCAAGTTATTGAGTCATACCATGAAAGTGTGGGAGAGGGTAGTGAAAGTGAGGGGGAGGAGGCTGGTGTCGATATTCGAAAACTAGTTTGCGTTCATGCATGGTCGTTCCACCACAGAAGAAAGATTTGCATATTGTGTTTATTGACTTGGAAAAAACATATGACAAGGTCCCTAGGGAAGTTCTTTCGAAATGCCTAGAGGTGAAAGGGGTTCCGGTGGCTTATATTAAGGTCATTAAGGACATATATAATGGAGCTAAGACTCGGGTTAGGATAGTGGGGGGAACTCGGAGCATTTTTCGGTTGTTATGGGGTTACACCAAGGATCTGCCCTCAGCCCGTTTTTATTTGCTCGGTGATGGACACACTGACAAACAAAATTTAGGGGGAGGTGCCATTGTGTATGTTATTCGCTGATGATATAGTTCTGATTGATGAGTCACGAGGCAGTGTTAACGCGAGGTTGGAGGTTTGGAGACGGTCCCTTGAGTCTAAAGGTTTCAAGTTTAGCAGCACTAAAACAAAATACATGGAGTAAAAGTTCAACGGCGTGTCAGGAGAAGCGGACATGGACGTGAGGCTTGCCTCTCAAGTCATCCCCAAGAAAGGGAGCTTCAAGTACCTGCGGTCGGTTATCCGGGGGTAGGTGGATGAAATGGAGGCTAGCATCTAGTGTCTTGTGTGACAAGTAGGTGCCTCTGGAACTTAAAGGTAAGTTCTATAGAGCGGTGGTTAGGCCGGCCATGTTGTATGGTGCAGAGTGTTTGCTAGTTAAGAACTCCCATATCCAGAAGATGAAAGTTGCATAAATAAGGATGCTGAGATGGATGTGGGGGCACACTCGGCTAGATAAGATTAGGAATGAAGATATCCGGATGAAGGTGGGCATGGCTCTAATGGAAGACAAGATGCGGGAATCTAGGCTTAGATGGTTCGGGCACGTGTACAGGAGAAGCCTGGATGCTTCGGTTAGGAGGTGTGAATGGCTAGCCTTGATAGGTATTGGGAGAGGTAGAGGACGACCTAAGAAATATTGGGGAGAGGTGATCAAGCAGGACATGGTACGACTGCAGATATCCGAGGACATGGCCCTTTATAGGAAGTTCTGGAGGTCGAGCATTAGGGTAAAAACATCAAAGCTAATGATTCCATACAAAATCCCGTATTGCACCGATTGTTGGTTGAAATCTTGATGAATTCAAGTGTCTTCTTGCCTTAATTGCTTGTCAAACATTTCGTAGGTCAAAAGTCCCTTTGAACAAAAATCTTTTTAGTGTAGTTATACAGGGTAGAAATGGGTCCCACCGAAACCACCCTTTCCAAGCCGAAATAGAAAACAAAACAATTTCAGACTAGCCTCCATATACGGGTTTTGATAACTTGATTAGGGATTTGATTCTTGACAATTATTTGAATTAATTGATGAAGTTTTAATTGTTATCGTGAAGTTATTTATTATTTTGCTTAATTGAAAGAGGAGCTTTATATTGAAATTCTTTACATCTTTTGCTCTAGTCTAACTTCATGATTCAACCAGGTAATTCAAAGAGCCTCTTGAATTATTAATCGAACTAGAAAATAGGAAATATTGGATAGAAGTTACCCGATAGACCAAAACCATCATTTTACTCATTGCAATTATTCATTGCGCTTCAATTGGATTAATTACATAAATTAATATTTAGTCGAAAGAGGAACATTAACATTAAGTGTAATATAATTCGTGAGAATCAGCAGTATTATAGAGTGAACTAACTCAAAAATCGTATCACGAGTCAATTATCTTAAAAAGATAATTTGGAGCTAAATCGAACAACTTGAAGCTTTGAAGTCTGAGTAAAATCCCAAGAAATTAAACCGGGATCGCGTTAGGGGGTCAAGGACCATGTCTGAAATCACAAAGTGGAAGAAAGAATTACTCCGAGAAAACAACACTGTCGTGCCGCATGGGGCATCGCTAGTTGCGGCGCTGCTAGAGAAAGTGTGTCGCCTGTCAGAATTCTGCCCTCTGAAAATACTCACGCATGAGTCGCATAGTACGGCGCTAGGGGCAACGCGCCTGTGCATTTTTCCCAGAGTATTTTCTATTTCGTTTTCGAATGGGTAGTTTCATCCGGATCCACTTCCACCCGGTATAAAAACACTAAAAATATAATTTTGAAGGGACTTTTGACCTACGAAATGTTTGACAAGCTACTGAGGCAAGAAGAGACATGAATTCATCAAGATTTAAACCAACAATCGGTGCAATACGTGAGTTTGTATGGAATCATTAGCATTGATTTATTCTACATTTTAAAACCTTATTGAGATAACTTTTTCCATTGCTATGGAGTAATTTCCCTTAGAGAGTTGACATATATGGTGTTTTGATAACTTGATTAGGGATTTGATTCTTGACAATTATTTTAATTAATTGATAAAGTTTTAATTCTTATTGTGAAGTTATTTATTATTTTTCTTAATCAAATAGGAGCTTTATATTGAAATTCTTTACATCTTTTGCTCTAGTTTAACATCGTGATTCATCCAGGTAATTGAAAGAGCCTTTTGACTTATTAATCGAACTAGAAAATAGGGAAATATTGGTTAGAAGTTACCCGATAGACCATAACCATCATTTTATTCATTGCAATTGTTCACCGCGCTTCAATTGGATTAATTACTGATATTAATGTGTGGTCAAAAGAGGAACATTAACTTTAAGTGCGATAAAATTATTTGTTGAATTCGTGAGAATCAGAAGTATTATAGTGTGAACTAACTCAAAAATCGGATCATGAGTAAATTATCTTAAAAAGATAATTTGGAGCTAAATCGAACAACTTGGAGCTTTGAAGTCTGAGTAAAAGCCCAAGAAATTAAACCGGGATCGCGTTTGGAGGTCAAGGACCATGTCTGGAAATCAAAAAGTGGAAGAAAGAATTTACTCCAAGAAAACAACACTGCCGCGGTGCATGGGGCGCCGCAGCTATACAATGTGTGTTGCCTATCAGAATTCTGCCCTCTAAATATCCTCATGCACGTGCCGCATAGTACGGCGCTAGGAGCGATGCGCCTGTGCATTTTTCCTAGAGTATTTTCTATTTCGACTTGGAAAGGGTAGTTTCGATGGGACCCACTTCTACTCGGTATAAATACATTTAAAACATGTTTTTGAAGGGACTTTTTACCTACAAAATGTTTGACAAGCAATTAAGGCAAGAAGACACATGAATTCATCAAGCTTTCAGCCAACAATCGGTGCAATACGAGAGTTGTTATGGAATCATTAGCATTGATGTTTTCTACGTTTTAAGACCTTATTGAGATAACTTTTTACCATGCTATGGAGTAATTTCCCTTAGGGAGTTGATAGATACGGTGTTTTGATAACTTTATTTGGGATTTGATTCTAGACAATTATTTGAATTCATTAATAAAGTTTTAATTCTTATTATGAAGTTATTTATTATTTTTCTTAATTGAAAGAGGAGCTTTATATTGAAATTCATTACATCTTTTGCTCTAGTTTAACTTCGTGATTCAACCAGGTAATTAAAAGAGCCTCTTGAATTATTAATCAAACTATAAAATAGGGAAATATTGGTTAGAAGTTACCCGTTAGACCATAACCATCATTTTATTTGTTGCATTTGTTCACCGCACTTCAATTGGATTAATTACTGAAATAAATGTTTTGTCGAAAGAGGAACATTAACTTTAAGTGTAATCAAATTATTTGTTGAATTCGTGAGAATCAACGGTATTATAAAGTGAACTAACTCAAAAATTGGATGACGAGTCAATTGTCTTAAAAAGATAATTTGGAGCTAAATCGAACAACTTGGAGCTTTGAAGTTTGAGTAAAAGCCCAAGAAATTAAACCGGGATCGCGTTAGGGGGTCGAGGACCATGTCTGGAAATAAAAAAGTGGAAGAAAGAATTTACTCCGAGAAAACAACACTGCCGCGCCGCAGCTATACAAAGTGTGTTGCCCGTCAAAATTCTGCCCTCTGAAAATCCTTGCACCCGCGTCGCATAGTGCGGCGCTAGGCGCAACGCGCCTGTGCATTTTTCCTAGAGTATTTTCTATTTCATCTTGGAAAGGGTAGTTTCGTCCAGACCCACTTCTACCAGTATAAATACACTAAAAATATGTTTTTGAAGGGACTTTTGACCTACTAAATATTTGACAAGCAACTAAGGCAAGAAGATACATGAATTCATCAAAATTTCAACCAACAATACTAGAGTTTGTATAGACTCATTAGCATTGATGTTTTCTACGTTTTAAAAGCTTATTGAGATGACTTTTTACAGTGCTATGGAGTAATTTCCCTTAGGGAGTTGACATATATGGTGTTTTTTTTTTGCTAAATATAACTTTTATTAATTGAAGCAAAATACAAAAGTGGAGGGGGACATGAACCTTACCTCCAATACAAAACTAAATGTACACTTAGTCATCCTAATGTGATAACTAAATATACCTAAGATATGGTAAGGTGTTATACCTATGGTGATGTGGCAGTTGTCTATTTTATATTGATAGACAATCGCATGTATAAAAACAAAGTGAGCTTGATCTAGGTCACTATACAAAAAGGTACATTTGTTCCTACTTCTATTATGTGGTTTGGGGATGTGATCCCTTGTATGTACATCTGATACCTAAAAATAATTTCTAGAGTTCTCAAAAGAGTGCCAAAAAAGTGCGAGCTATCTTAAAATTTGCTTTGACTTTGTAAAGAAAAGCCAAGTTGAAGATGGCTATCAAAACATATCTTGTGACTGGATATCATTGTTGCTCGTGCTGTTTGCTGGGTAGTTTTCCAACTGCTGCTGTTGAGACTGGATGTGATATGTGTTAAGGACTGCGGTTGTTGTTGGCTGTTTGGCTCTTTGTATTTGGGAGTGATTACTGCTTGTTTTTGTGGTTGAAGTTGATGTAGCTTGCTATGTTTGCTGCCCATTCTTAAGTCAGCCATTAGATGAGTGCTTGGGTTGTTGTTGCTCCTGTGTGGTTGCTTCTTCTGCTGGTAATCTGCTGGCTATGTTTCTATGTCTTGACACTGCTGTTGATGTGATTTATGCCTATGTATATCCTTACTCCTGTGCTGCTTCTGATCGAGGTCTGTTGGTGCTACTATGTCCTGTGATGGTTGTTGGCTTAATGTCTTGCTGCTGTGCTGCTGAATGAAGTCTGGTTTCCAGTATTGCAATATGGCTGGGGATGTCCAAGATGATTGCTGTAGTTGCAACAGATTGAGCACCAAAGGTGCTAATACCACACCTTGCAACTGTAGCAATAATCTGCACCATTTCAAGTTGCTTACAGTATTGTGAAGGGTGCTGGGTTCAGTGGTGAGAATGGAGTTTGTGTTGTTGCTATTTTGGATATTTGTTTGCTGATGATGATATGGTAACTGTCCTTGTTTTTTATACTTACTTGGATGCTTTGTGACCCTATGATCTTCAGAGTGTTGCTTTAGTTGATTGTCTGATAGGAGTGCTTCTTGCTCATGTAGTTGCTGCAGGCTTTGTGATTGCCAGTCCATATTGCTGTTCCTGCTTAGCTGTGTGATGATTGGGTTCCAGTGCTTTATAGTGACAAGGGATGTCCATCTTGCTATTCCTATGTTGCTATTGATATTGATTGAGTTCCTGTTGTATGCTAGCAAGGAAGATCCATGATGATTGCTGTAATTGCAACAGATTGAGCATTAGAAATGCTAATACCACACATTGCACTTGCAGCAATGATCTGGCCTCCTCCAAGTTATCTGCAGTGTTGAGAAATATGCTGAGATTAGTGATTGTTTCCTTCGAGTTCACCTTGATGATTTTGATGACTTTTGAAACTTTCTTGATGCTGTGGCTTTTAAAATTGATGCAGTTGTTGCTGAGCTTCTCATGTTGCTTGTATTTGTGTGTTTGATGAGCTTGCTCATAGTAATTGGGATCCAGACCACTATCCAAAGAAGCAATGTAATGATACGTTGCTTCTTCAGTAGTAAGCTGCTCCCTCACAGTGATCATTTCATGTGATTGACTGCTGTTTGAATCCAGGATGCTAGTCGATAGAGGTGTTGTTGTTTGACTTCTTCTATACTGATGACCTTGATTTTGAAAGCATAATGATGGCAGCCCTGGTCTTCAGCATTTCCTGCAAGAAAGAACATCATGTTAGAGTGAATCCATTGCTCCAGTTTCTCCTCATTACACTTGTTATGATGATGCTTGTGGTGGCAGCTCAGGTATAGTAGTGTGCTTGCAAACAACAGTACACAGATTATGTGAAATCCTGCAGCCACTGTCTGTTCCTCATCATGGCTTTCCCTATGTTTCCTTGTGGCATGCTTTACTTGTGTCCCCTAGTGTATCAAGGAGGTAATGTAATGACACATTGCTTCTTCAGTATTAAGCTGATCCCTCACAGTGATTAAAATTTCACTGCTGCTTGAATCCAAGGTGCTGGTGGCTAGAGAGGTGAGAGATTCTGCAGCCACTGTTTTGTTCCTCATCATGGCCTCCCCTAGGCTTTCCATGTCTTTCTTTGATCAAATAGTGTGCCTACTGGTAAGTAGTAGGGTGAACAGGTGTTGTGTTCTTGAGTTGAAACTTGATAAGTGACTGGTTGTGTGGTGTGTCACTTATGTGGTGTTGTTCCCTGTTAGTCCATTTGCTAGAGGTTGTTGTGAATATCTCAAGCAGTTGCTGCAGTAGTACTTGATGCTGCATTTCTAGTGATAAAGCCCAGATTTTCCTGCCTGCATGCAATAACAAACAAGTTAGTTGATGTGGTTGATCTGTGAAGTTAACTGCTCCTGTGTTTCCTGCAAGAAAAAAGGAATAGTTAGTGTAGAGACACTGCTCCATTCTTTCTTCACCACTGCTGTTTTGCTTTTCACCAGGTTTCTTTTTCTTTGGCAGTGTTACTGCCCTTTGTTTCCTGCCACTCTTACTCTTAGATATACACATTGACTCTTATCACTGTTGATCAGTCTTCTACCTTGTACATCCAAATCATCAAAACAGTAGCATTCCATAGGTCCATAGTCCAAAGTATAGTTTGCCAGATGGTCTGTCATTTTTTTGCCTTCTCTGAGTGTGTGTGTTACTGTTATATTGCATCTTGCCATCAACTCTTTGATCTCTGCCACTGTTTCATAAATTGACAATGGTACTCTCCATTCTCCCTTTATACTTTTCAATAGCATCATTGAGTCAGTGTGGAGGTCTATGAGTAGGTAGTTAATGTGAACACAAAATCTCAAAGCCTCTAGTAGTGCCTGTGCCTCAGCTTCTGTGTTTGTGCCTTCTTGGATTTCCTTACTGCATGCATATATGACATCTCCATTCTTATCTCTCAATATGAATCCAATGGGACTTCTTCTTGGATTACCTCTGGAGGCTCCATCTGTGTTAACTTTTATCTATCCTTGATTGGGGAATTCCCAAAGCACCTTTGTGTACTTCAGAGTGGGAATATATGTTCCAGCATGGTGATTATGTCAGCCCATTTATGAGGGATGTTGTCTACACCTGGCTTTTTGAATTTGATGAGTAACTGAAGAGTAGAAGTAATATGGTAGATTACTCTACTGATAGTGACTGCATCTCCATGTTTATAGCTGTTTCTTCTCTTCCACAGCTCCCATACTATCACTGAAGGTAAGGCCTGCAGTATTGGTTTCAATCGATTGACAACATCTGCAGTCCAGCATTTGGTCACTGCTTGGTGCAGTGTGATCCCCTCCCTGCCAATTCTGCATTACCAAGGAAATATCCCCACACTTTATTTGCAGCATATGATGTGAATAAAAGATGCTGTCTTGTTTCTTCTTGTGGCTCTGCACAACACCAACATTTAGAGGCCATGTGGTATCCCAATTTTTGAAGAAGTCATCAAGTGGTATTCTGTTTCTCCATAATTTCCACATGAAGAAAGCAACCTTGAATGGCAGTCCTTTCACCCGAATGTTCCAATAAGCATTATGAGGATGTTGCCTCTTTCTCAAATATTCCCAAGCTGATTTAACAGTGAAGTCACCTCTGGTTTCTGGCATCCATACTGGTTTATCAAGTGCATCAGTGAAGGCTGGTGGTTTAATGTTCTCCAGTATGTGTGCAGCAAGTTCAATTGGTAGTATCTCTCTAATCTTTTCCTTATCCCAGTGACCTTCATACACCACATCCTGAATGTTTTGTATAGTTTCATCACATATAAAATCAGGTGGGGTGACAAAATATAAAGCTCCCAGTCTAGTCCAGTTTTCAAACCAAAATAAAGAAGATCCCATCTTAGGTTGCCAACAGATTTGGTGTTCTGTAATGTTTCTGCAGTCAATCATTTTCCTCCATATGTGAGATCCTCCTCTCCATGGTACTATTATAGGATTGAGTTTTTTGCAGTACTTTTGGCTCATAAATGCACTCCACATACTTTGTTTTATTTTAAAGTTCCACCATAGCTTGCAAAATAATGCTGTAGACATGTCATGTAGGGATCTGAACCCTGCACCACCTTCCTCACATGGCAAGCATAAGGTGCTCCATGATGCCCAGTGCCTGCTTGGGTTGCCCACAGAGTTACACTAGAAAAATTGTGCAATTATCTTGTGTAGTTTATCGATCACATAGGTTGGAGGGTTTACTACAGAGAGGAGGTGTATAGGCATGCTTTGTAATAGATGTGTAATAAGCACTGCCCTTCCCCATATGGAGAGTAGTTTCCCTTTCCAGTTTTGCAGTTTATCCATCACCTTTTGTATGAGACCTTGTTAGTAATCCATCCTCCTCCTCTTGTAGAAGACTGGACATCCAAGGTAAGTAAAAGGGAAGTCTTGCCTCAGCATTCCTGCGATTCTTTGCACTTTGTCAATTACCTGTGTTGAGGTGGAATGATGCATATAGAAAACATACTTGCTCTTGTTTATCAGTTGGCCTGAAGCATTTTCATATTCGGTCAGCACTTCCATTATCAACTGTAGTGAAGTGGCATCTGATGAGGAAAAGATGATGGTATCATAAGCATATGCTAAGTGGTTTATCGTGGGACTCCATTTAGGCAATCCAAATCCACAGAAATACAGATTGGAGTGTAGAGCATTGAGTCCTCTAGACATAGCCTCTGCTGCCAGTATAAACAGGAAGGTGACAGAGGCTCACCTTGCTTGATTCCCCTTGTGGGTTTAAAGAAACCATGTAGCTCTCCATTGATCAGTACAGAGTACCAATTGTTTTCCACAATCCCATGTATCATGCCAATGATCCTCTCCTCAAATCCCATCTTCCTCAGAACCTTTGTGTAGAAGAGCCATGACAATCTATCATATGCTTTTGTCATGTCCAGTTTGAGTACCACATTTGGACGTGCTTTAGTTCTCAAACGAATGTCTGTTATAATTTCTTGAGTTAACAGCACATTTTCCACTATGCTTCTATCTTTTACAAAACCAGCTTGTTCTTCAGAGATTAGCTTTGTTAAGATGTTTACCGTTCGGTCATGAATCACTCTAGAGAAGATTTTATTGCTGAACTTGCTGAGACTAATTGGTCTCATATTTGAAAAGGTCAGTACCTCCTTCTTTTTTGGCAGTAGCACCAGGTTTGTGTGTGTTATACTCTTGGGAAGAGTATGTCCATTGAAGACTGCTTTCACCATATCCACTATGTAATTCTCAATTATGTCCCAGTATGATTGGTAGAAACTCCCATTGAAACCATCAGGTCCACCAGCACTTTCTGCATTATGTCCAAACACTGCTTGCTTGATTTCCTCCTTTGTTGGTTGCTGCATTAGTAGAGCATTATTTGTGCTTTCCGCCAATGTAGGAACATGGTCTAGGATTCTGAATGTTGTAGGGATGGTAGCCCCTCATGGAAATGAGCTTTGAAATAGTTAATTGCTTCCTCTGCTATTTCTTCATTCTCTTCTAACCATGTTGCCTTGACTGTCCTGTATTCTCTTCAACTGTAACCTTTTCCTTCTGCCATTCACCTGTGCCTGAAAGAACTTTGTGTTTCTGTCTCCATCTTTGAACCATGTCATACCAGATTTTTGCTTCCAGAATTCCTCCTCTAACGTCAAATATCTGATCAAGTCAGCCTGTACCCTTTGCAATCTTTTTCTGTTCTGTGCAGTAGGTTGTAGTTCAAATTGTGCTTCAAGCACTTTGACCACTTCCTCCAAGCTTGTTATCTTTTGAAAGATGTCTCCATATGTTGCTTTACTCCATGTTGATAGGGCTCTTTTGAACTTCTTCAATTTGTGATTAAATAGTAGGAAATGATCCCCTAGAAAGTCTGCTTTTCCAGTGTTCCTTTACCACATCCTTGAAAGAATGGTGCTTTATCCAGAAATTGAAGAATCTAAAAGCTTTCTAGGTAGGTGTAGCATTTTGATTACAGGTTAGTAGCATGGGACAGTGATCTTATCCTATCTTTGGTAAATAAGTGACTTCCAATTGTGGCAGCCACTGTTGGAGTGCACAGTTAGCTAGGCATCTGTCCAACCTTTTGAAAATGCAATCTTCCTCTGCTATCCTATTCCACCATGTATATATGCTTCCCTTAAGGCCAAGTTCAGAGAGATTGCAGGTGTTGATGCAATGTCTAAATTCTTCAACTTTCTTTAGAGATACTGGAAGTCCTCCAAACTTCTCTTCCTCATCCCATATAACATATAAGTGACCTCCTACAGGCCAAGGCATTGACATGTCTCTGGCAAGATTTTACATACTATCCCACAGCTCAATTCTTTTCATTAGCATCACATTTTGCACATACAAATGTGACAATGAATGAAAAGTGTGACTCCATGCTTGTCAGTTGCATTGTTAATTGCTGTTCCATGTCATTTATTATACCTACTTCATGATCATCATCCAAAAATACCCATATCTTGTTTGAGACCTTGGTATAGCACTTAGGCATTCCAATCTTCCTTCTGTAACTCTCCAGTTTATTAATTTTCTGCATAGGCTCGATGATCCCAATGAATTGAAAGTGGTGTTGTCTGTGCATATTGATCAGTCTCTCAAAGGCTTGCTGAGTGTTGACTGACCTTATATTCTACATGATTCCATTCATGATTAAGTGTGGAATTTAGATAGGATCCTCCTGGCTTGGACCCCTGAAATAATATTGAACTTTAACTAATTTGGGTATGAAATAATATTGAACTTTAACCCATTCAGTTCTTATACTCCATGTAGCTTCATTCTCTATATCCATACGTACTTTCTATGGTAGTTCAATTAATAAATCAACTAATACCTTGACTCTTGCACAGCTTGGACGAGACTTGTTGATTTTTGCCATATCCAAATGCAATGGCTTTCCAACTGCCGAGGCTAAAGAAAAGAGGCATTCTTTAACAAAATAGGTAGGCGGCAGATTAGGAAATGAAATCCAAGCCATCGCTTTGGAAGTTTCTTCTCCTTCTTTGAATTTGGCATCATAAATCAGAGTTCTCATCTGATACTCGAAATCATTTTTCGCTTTTAAGTTGTAGACTGCCTTCAATGTAAAATTGATAAAGTCTTACCATAACATCAATCGAATTAGGACATGTCTGTCTCTGAGCAGTCCAATGTTACAATCCCCTTTAGTTCCACATTGAGAAGGAATTGATCTTCGCAATTCATGAATATCAGGCCAACCATAGGAGAACTTACCAATGACAGCATATTGGAGGCCTTCAATTAAATTCATTTGATCAATTTCTGTTTCTATAAATTGACGAAGGGTTTCCCCTAAATGAAAGTAGCTCTCTTGAGAGGAATAGGTCTGATTGTTGCTGGCGACCTAGGGTTCACTGTCGTATTCGAGTTTAATGTCGAAGGTTTGAGAAGCTAACTGTAGTCGAGGGGTTGTTGGTAGATGGGAGTTGTAGGGGGAGGTTGAGAGATAGAGGGGGGAGGTTTGCCAGTCGGTGTAGCACCGGCCGGCGATGCCATCGCAGCTAGTGAGAGCTTACTCTCGTTCGTATCGCCTCTCTCTCTCTATCGCCAGAGCCTCTCTCATTACTTTTTGCTTCTTCCCGACATATATAGTGCTTTGATAACATGATTAGGGATTAAATTCTTGACAATTATTTTAATTAATTGATAAAGTTTTAATTCTTACTGTGAAGATATTTATTATTTTTCATAACCGAAATAGGAGCTTTATATTGAAATTCTTTACATCTTTGCTCTAGTTTAACTTCGTGATTCAACCAGGTAATTGAAAGAGCCTCTTGAGTTATTAATCAAACTAAAAAATAGGTAAATATTGGATAGAAGTTACACGATAGACCATAACCATCATTTTATTCATTGCAATTGTTCACCGCACTTCAATTGGATTAATTACTGAAATTAATGTTTAGTCGAAAGAGGAACATTAACTTTAAGTGTAATAAAATTATTTGTTGAATTCGTGAGAATCAGCCGTATTATAGAGTGAACTAACTCAAAAATTGTATCACGAGTCAATTATCTTATAACGATAATTTGGAGCTAAATAGAACAACTTGGAGCTTTGAAGTCTGAGTAAAAGCTCAAGAAATTAAACCGGGATCACTTTAGGGGGTCGAGGACCATGCCTAGAAATCAAAAAGTGGAATAAAGAATTTACTCCGAGAAAACAACAATGTCGCGCCGTATGGGGCGCCACAGGTATACGAAGTGTGTTGCCTGTCAAAATTCTGCCCTCTGAAAATCCTCACACATGCGTCGCATAGTGCGGTGCTAGGCGCGATGCGCCAGTGTATTTTTCCCAGAGTATTTTCTTTCAACTTGGAAAGGGTAGGTGCAGTGGGACCCACTTCTACCCGGTATAAATACACTAAAAACAAGTATTTGAAGGGACTTTTTACCTACGAAATGTTTGACAAGCAATTAAGGCAAGAAGACACATGAATTCATCAAGATTTCAACAAACAATCGGTGCAATAGGGGACTTTGTATTGAATCATGGGCATTGATGTTTTCTACGTTTTAAAACCTTAATGAGATGACTTTTTACCGTGCTATGGAGTAATTTCCCTTAGGGAGTTGATAGATACGATGTTTTGATAACTTGATTCTTGACAATTATTTTAATTAATTAATAAAGTTTTAAAACTTATTATGAAGTTATTTATTATTTTGCTTAATTGAAAGAGGAGCTTTATTTTGAAATTCTTTACATCTTTTGCTCTAGTTTAACTTCGTGATTCAACCAGGTAATTGAAAGAGCCTCTTGAGTTATTAATCGAACTAAAAAATAGGTAAATATTGGTTAGAAGTTACCCGATAGACCATAACCATCATTTTATTCATTGCAATTGTTCACCGCACTTCAATTGGATTAATTACTGAAATTAATGTTTAGTCGAAAGAGGAACATTAACTTTAAGTGTAATAAAATTATTTGTTGAATTCGTGAGAATCAGCAGTATTATAGAGTGAACTAACTCAAAAATTGTATCACGAGTCAATTATCTTATAACAATAATTTGGAGCTAAATCGAACAACTTGGAGCTTTGATGTCTGAGTAAAAGCTCAAGGAATTAAACCGGGATCACATTAGGGGGTCGAGGACCATGCCTAGAAATCAAAAAGTGGAATAAAGAATTTACTCCGAGAAAACAACAATGCCGCGCCGCATGGGGCGCCGCAGGTATACGAAGTGTGTTGCCTGTCAAAATTCTGCCCTCTGAAAATCCTCACACATGCATCGCATAGTGCGGCGCTAGGCGCGATGCGCCAGTGTATTTTTCCCAGAGTATTTTCTTTCAACTTGGAAAGGGTAGGTGCAGTGGGACCCACTTCTACCCGGTATAAATACACTAAAAACAAGTATTTGAAGGGACTTTTTACCTACGAAATGTTTGACAAGCAATTAATGCAAGAAGACGCATGAATTCATCAAGATTTCAACAAACAATCGGTGCAATAGGGGACTTTGTATGGAATCATGGGCATTGATGTTTTCTACATTTTAAAACCTTAATGAGATGACTTTTTACCGTGCTATGGAGTAATTTCCCTTAGGGAGTTTATAGATACGGTGTTTTGATAACTTGATTAGTGATTTGATTCTTGACAATTATTTTAATTAATTAATAATAAAACTTATTATGAAGTTATTTATTATTTTGCTTAATTGAAAGAGGAGCTTTATTTTGAAATTCTTTACATCTTTTGCTCTAGTTTAACTTCGTGATTCAACCAGGTAATTGAAAGAGCCTCTTGAATTATTAATCAAACTAGAAAATAGGGAAATATCAGTTAGAAGTTACCCGTTAGACCATAACCATAATTTTATTCATTGCAATTGTTCACCGCACTTCAATTGGATTAACTGCAGAAATTAATGTTTAGTTGAAAGAGGAACATTTGCTTTAAGTGTAAACTAATTATTTGTTGAATTCGTGATTTAATCAGCAGTATTATAGGGTGAAGTAACACAAAAATTGGATGACGAGTCAATTGACTTAAAAAGATAATTTGGAGCTAAATCGAACAACTTGGAGCTTTGAAGTCTGAGTAAAAGACCAAGAAATTAAACCAGGATCGCGTTACAGGGTCGCGAACCATATTTGGAAATCAAAAAGTGGAAGAAACAATTTACTCCGAGAAACAACACTGCCGCGCCGCATGGGGCGCCGCTAGGTGCGCCGCAGCAATACAAATTGTGTCGCCTGTCAAAATTCTTCCCTCTGAAAATCATCAGACATGCGTCGCATAGTACATCGCTAGGCGTGGCGCACCTGTGCATTTTTTCCCATAGTATTTTTGTCACGACCCTAACCCCGAACCCGGTCGTGATGGCACCTCTCGTGAAGACAAGACCATCCAATTTCACCAAATCTCATTTTAAGCAGTTAATTAACATGAAAACAATATAAGCATGATTTAATAGCAGTAATTCGCGGAAATATAGTTAACCATAATAGAAGCCATCGCTGCACAGCCCAAACCGGGGTGTCACAAGTCATGAGCAACTATGGACCCTGATACAAATCTACTAAATACAATATCTGGCACCACTGTTTGAAGAACATAGAAACAATAAGATTAAGGAGATACGGGGATGCGGACGCCAACAGCTACCTCGTAGTCTCTGAATCACCGCCTGGACGGGAGGAGTCAGCACTCCAGAGCGGAACCAACAACGCCTGAATTTGCACACATGGTGCAGGGAGTAATGTGAGTACTCCGACCCAGTGAGTAATAAATATAAATAACGACTGAAAGTAAGAAAGCAAGTAAAGCACAAGACATTCTATAATGAAGCAATAAAACATCATTTGAAAACAGTAAATCAGTGAGAAATCAAGTAAAATCTCCTTTCAACAAGTAAAACATATAATTTTTCAGGTGAATAATGTGCAGTAAAAGAAAGATAGAAGATCGCCCCTCGGGCTCAGTATCAACAAATCCGCCCCTCGGGCAATATCGCAGAACAGTACCAACCCCTCGGGCTCAAATATCAGAACAATACCAGCCCCTTGGGCTATCACATGGAACAATATCAGTCCCTCGGGCTATATCTCACATCACAATGGGAACCCGCGCTCACTGGGGGTGTACAGACTCCGGGAGGGGCCCCTTACGGCCCAAGCGCAATATCAAGCCACCTCGTGGCATCAAATCTAGGCCCTCGGCCTTATATCAGTCAAGCCACCTCGTGGCGTATATAAAGTATCTCAGGCCCTCGGCCTCACATCAGTCACAAGCCACCTCGTGGCATATAAATTATCCCAGGCCCTCGGCCTCATATCACTCAGTATATCCTCACATCTGGCCCTCGGCCGCACTCAGTCAGAAAATCATCACAAGCCCCTCGGGCATAGTAAAACTGTAGTTCTCAGCCCAAAAATATCATTAAAATATTATTTAAGTCTCAAAACTGAGTAAAAGTGGCTGAGTTGTAAAACAGTGGAAAACAGCATGACAAAGTTCAAGTAATAAGTTAAAATAGTGAGGAAATAGTGATAAAAATCCCCAAAGGGTTCAAATAATTGGCACGAAGCCCAAATATGACAATCAGCCCAAATCATGATGATAACAAATAAGTTTCAGTCAAATACGCGGTAAAAATCATCAATCAGGACGGACCAAGTCACAATCCCCTGTAGTAAATGACCCCACGCTCATCATCGAGCACGTGTCTCATCTCAATCTAGCACTACGATGTACAATCCGGGGTTTCAAAACCCTCAGAACATCATTTACAATCACTACTCACCTCGAACCGGCTAAATCCCTAGCCCGCGACGCCTTTGCCCCTCGAATTAGCCTCCACGCGCGTCGAATCTATCCAAAATCAGAACGAATATGTCACAATACGCTGAGGTGACAAAGCCCAAGAAATTTTTTTTTAAAAAATACCAAAAATTCCGAAATTAGCAAAACTCGAGCTCGGGCCCACTTCTCGAAGCTCAGAAATTTTCACATCAAGGGGTTCCTTATCTCCCAACGAGTTCATACATATCAAAAGTTCTCAAATCCGACCCCAAATGGTCCTCCAAATACCCAATTAGAATTTCAAAATCCCAAGCCCTATTTCTTCCATTTTTAGCAAGACTTCAATGATTTTCTAGGTGGATTTTACAATATAAACGAGTTTTAGGTCCCAAAATTCTTACCTCAAATCCATTCTCCTTGAATCCCTAATTAATTTCCTTCAAGAACCTCCAAAAATGAGCAACTATCGGTGAAAATATACCCAAAATCGCGGACAAGAAGACTTAAAAACATTCTGCCCAGGCTTCATCGTGTTGTACCTTGCGCTGTGCAGGTTGTAAATCCTCTTACCATTTCTCCTTGCTGTATACCTTCTGTAAAAACGCTCATAACCCCTTGTGTAAATAACAAAATGATCAACTATTTAAAGATTTAGAAACTAGACTCGAAGATCTTTCATTTGATAGGTTGTACACTATATAACTCTTTATATATTCCGAGATATGAGCTTCTAAAGTGCATCAGAAAATTCTGTCGAAATTGCTCCACCAGCTAACTTCGATCAATCATAACTTTCTCAGAGAATATCCAAATCATGAATGGTTTAACTTGATGGAAACTAGAATACAAGGGAAACAACTTTCATGTTTTGCAATTTTTTTTAATTCCTTACAGATTACAAGATATGAGCTTCCAAACTAGACAACTCGCACCAAAATTTTTCTGGTGCACAGCTGAAGCTAAAAAAAGTCTGCAATTTTTCCAAAGATGAAATAGTCCGTTTAATCATCCAAAACTTACTCGAGGCCACTGGGACCTCAACCAAATATGCCAACATATCCCATAAAATCATTCGAACTTGTTCCAACCTTCGGAACGCTCAAAATAACATCACAACACCAAATTTGCGTCGGATTCAAGCCTAAGAATTTCAAAATCTTCTAAATTACTCTTTTGATAAAAAACCCAACCAAACCATGTCCGAATGACATGAAAGTTTTCACACACATCCCAAATGACATAACGAAGCTACAGCAACTCTCTGAATTCCATTCCGTCCCGCGGATCAAAATCTCGCCTAACAATCGGAAATCGCCAAAATACTAATTCCACCAATTTAAGCCTAGTTCTACACTGGACCTCCAAACCAATCCGATCACACTCCTAAGTCATAAATCACCTCCTGAAGCTAACCAACCATCGGAACTAACATCCGAGGCCTCTAACTCATACGTCAGCATCCGGTTGACTTTTCCAACTTAAACCTTCTTAAAAGAGACTAAGTGTCTCATTTCTTACCAAATCCACTCCGAACGCAAACTACTTAACTCGATCACATAAAACACGGATAACGAAGCATAATGAAGCAGAAATGGGGGAAACGGAGCGGTAACTCATGAGATGACTGGCCGGGTCGTCACATCCTCCCCAACTTAAACAAACACTCGTCCTCGAATGAGTAAATAAACATACCTGTAGCCTCAAATAGGTGAGGATATCTGCTCCGCATCTCCCGTTCGGTCTCCCAGGTAGCCTCCTCCACGGGCCGACCTCTCCACTGCACTTTCACTGAAGCTATATCCTTTGACCTCAACTTCCGAACCTGACGACCCAAAATAGCCACTGGCTCCACATCATAGGTCAAATCATCATCCAACTGAACCGTGCTGAAGTCCAAAACATGAGACGGATCCCCAATATACTTCCGGAGCATAGAAACATGAAATACCAGGTGCACACTCGACAAGCTAGGTGGCAAAGCAAGCTCATAAGCCACCTCCCCAATCCTCCGAAGCACCTCAAACGGCCCAATGAACCGAGGACTCAATTTTCCTATCTTCCCGAATCTCATAACACCCTTCATGGGCGAAACCTTCAGCAAGACCTTCTCACCATCCATGTAGGACACATCTCGAACCTTCCTATCAGCATAACTCTTTTGCCTCAATTGCGCTGTACGGAGCCTCTCCCGAATCACTTTCACCTTCTCTAGAGCATCCTGAACCAAATCAGTCCCCAATAGCCTAGCCTCGCCGGGCTCGAACCAACCAACTGGAGATCTACACCGCCTCCCATACAAAGCCTCATACGGAGCCATCTGAATACTCGACCGGTAGCTGTTGTTATAAGCAAACTTTGCAAGCGGTAGAAACTCATGCCATGAATCTCCGAAATCAATAACACATGCACGCAACATGTCCTCCAATATCTTAATAGTATGCTCGGACTGCCCGTCCGTCTGAGGATGAAAAGCTGTGCTCAACTCCACCTGAGTACCCAACTCTCTCTGCACGACTCTCCAAAACTGCAAAGTAAACTGAGTACCTCTATCTGAAATAATAAAAACTGGAACACCATGCAGTCGAACAATCTCCCGGATATAAATCTCTGCCAACCACTCTGAAGAATAAGTAGTACACATAGGAATGAAGTGCGCGGAGTTGGTCAGCCGATCCACAATCACCCAAATAGCATTGAATTTCTTCAAAGTCCGGGGATGTCCAACAACAAAGTCCATAGTGATCCGCTCCCACTTCCACTCGAGAATAGCCATCTGCTGAAGCAAGCCACCCGGTCTCTAATGCTCATATATTACCTGCTGACAGTTGAGACACCGAGCTACAAATCCCACAATATCTTTCTTCATTCTTCTCCACCAATAGTGCTGTCTCAAGTCCAGATACATCTTCGCGGCACCCGGATGAATGGAATACCGCGAGCTATGGGCTTCCTCCATAATCAACTCCCGAAGCCCATCCACATTGGGCACACAAATCCGGCCCTGCATCCTTAACACTCCATCATCGCCGATGGTCACATCTCTGGCATCATCATGATGAACTCTATTCCTAAGGACAAGCGAATGCGGACTGTCATACTGGCGCCCTCTGATGCGATCATATAACGAAGACCGAGAAAACCACACAAGCCAACACCCGACTAGGTTCTGAAATATCGAATCTCACAAACCGATATGCCAAGGCCTGAACATCAACTGCAAAGGGTCTCTCCCCAACTGGAATATATGCCAAACTCCCCATACTCACTGCCTTTCAGCTCAAAGCATCGGCCACCACATTGGCCTTTCCCATATGGTACAATATAGTGATATCATAATCCTTGAGCAACTCCAACCATCTCCGCTGCCTCAAATTAAGATCCTTTTGCTTGAACAAATACTGGAGGCTGTGATGATCAGTGAACACCTCACAAGATACGCCATACAAATAATGCCTCCTAATCTTCAATGCGTGAACTATGGCAGCCAGCTCCAAATAATGAACGGGGTAGTTCTTCTCATGGGGATTCAACTGATGAGAAGCATAAGCAATAACTCTACCCTCCTACATCAGTACACAACCAATCTCAACTCTCGAAGCATCACAATACACGGTATATGAACCTGAAGCTGATGGCAAAACCAATACTAGAGTTATGGTCAAGGCTGTCTTGAGCTTCTGAAAGCTCTCCTCACACTCGTCCGACCATACAAATGGAGCACCCTTCTGAGTCAATTTGGTCAAGGGCAATGCAATGGATGAGAATCCCTGAACAAACCGGCGATAATAGCCTGCCAACCCAAGAAATCTACGAATCTCTGCGGCTGAGGACGGTCTAGGCCAACTCTGAACCGCCTCTATCTTCTTTGGATCAACCTGAATACCCTCACTGGACACTACGTGCCCCAAGAAAGCCACTGAACCTAGCCAAAACTCACACTTAGAGAATTTTGCATAAAGCTTCTCCTCCCTCAATCTCTGCAATACAACTCGTAAATGCTCCGCGTGCTCCTCCTGACTACACGAGTACACCAGAATATCATCAATGAATACAATAACGAACAAATCTAGATAAGGCCGAAATACACCGTTCATCAAATGCATGAACGCTGCTGGGGCATTGGTTAGCCCGAAAGACATAACAAGAAACTCATAGTGACCATATCTAGTCCTAAAAGCAGTCTTAAGAATATCTGAATCCCTAATCTTCAACTGGTGATAACCCGAACGGAGATCAATCTTGGAGAACACTTGCTCTCCCTGAAGCTGGTCAAATAAATCATCAATGCGAGGTAAAAGATACTTGTTCTTAATTGTTACCTTGTTCAATTGCCTATAATCGATGCACATTCTCATTGTGCCATCCTTCTTCTTCACAAACAGAACCGGCGCACCCCAAGGTGACACACTAGGCCGAATGAACCCCTTATCTAGGAGTTCCTGAAGTTGCTCCTTCAATTCTTTCAACTCTGCTGGTGTCATACGATACAGCGGAATAGAAATGGGCTGAGTGCCCGGCACCAGGTCAATACCAAATTCAATATCTCTGTCCGGTGGCATGCCCGGCAGGTCTGCAGGAATTACATCGGGAAAATCCCTCTCAACTGGAATAGAATCAATGCTAGGAGTATCAGCTCCAACATCCCTCACAAACGCTAGATATGAAAGGCAACCCTTCCCAACCATACGCTGGGCCTTCAAGAACGATATCACTCTACTAGGAACATAATCAGTCACACCACGCCACTCGATCTGCGGTACACCCACCATAGCCAAAGTGACTGTCTTAGCATGACAGTCTAGAATAGCACAACACGGAGATAACCAATCCATGCTTAAAATGGCATCAAAATCCACCATGCTCAATAGCAATAGGTCCACTCGTGTCTTCAGACCCCCAATAGTCACCACACATGACCGGTACACACGGTCTACAACAACAGTATCGCCCACCTGGGTAGACACATGAACAGGTAAAGCAAGAAACTCCCGGGGTGTACCCAAATAATGAGCAAAATATGAGGACACAAGAGAATAGGTGGAACCGGGATCAAATAATATAGGGGCATTTTTGTGGCTGCTGCTATGGTGGCTGAAACGGCCTGAGCCAGGCCAGTTCAAACGGATAAGATCTGAGCCAAGGCCTCCTGAAGACCCGGAATCACGATGGGCACAGCTGGTTCCTGAACTGGTACTGCTGGAGCCTGATCTTAAGCTGGGGCAGCTGGTGGATCAACAGGTGCTGCCCTCACTGCTCTGCCTCTGCCACGACCACTACCGCATCCACGGCCTCTGGTGGCCTCAGTGGCTGGCACTGGTGGTCGTCCACCTCGTCCGGTAACTCGCGTCCTCACCATCTGTGACAGAATAGGATAACAGAAGTTTAGTGCTCGGATCAACAAGTTCGCACGACAAGAATTTCAAGAATATGAAGCTTTTCCTAAAAGGTTCTGCAGCCTCTCGAGGATAAATACAGAAGTCTCTGTACTGATCCGGGAGACTCTACTAAACTCGCTCATGACTCGTGAGACCAATGTAACCTAAGCTCTGATACCAACTTGTCACGACCCTAACCCCGAACCCGATCGTGATGGCCCCTCTCGTGAAGACAAGACCAGCCAATTTAACCAAAATCTCATTTTAAGCAACTAATTAACATGAAAACAATATAAGCATGATTTATTAGCAATATTCGCGGAAATATAGTTAACCATAATAGAAGCCATCGCTGCACAGCCCAAACCGGGGTGTCACAAGTCACGAGCAACTATGGATCCTGATACATGTCTACTAAATACAATATCTGGCACGACTGTTTGAAGAACATAGAAACAATAAGATAAGGGAGATACAGGGATGCGGACGCCTACAGCTACCTCGTAGTCTCTGAATCACCGCCTGGACGGGAGGAGTCAGCACTCTAGAGCAGAACCAACAACGTCTGAATCTGCACACATGGTGCAGGGAGTAAGGTGAGTACTCCGACCCAGTGAGTAATAAATATAAATAACGACTAAAAGTAAGAAAGCACGTAAAGCACAAGGCATTCTATAATGAAGCAATAAAACATTATTTGAAAACAGTAAATCAGTGAGAAATCAAGTAAAATCTACTTTCAACAAGTAAAACATGTAATTTTTCAGGTGAATAATGTGAAGTAAAAGAAAGATAGAAGATCGCCGCTCGGGCTCAGTATCAACAAATCCGCCCCTCGGGCAATATCGCAGAACAGTACTAGCCCTTCGGGCTCAAATCTCAGAACAATACCAGCCCCTCGGGCTATCACATAGAACAGTATCCGCCTCTCGGGCTATCACATAGTTCAATATCAGCCCCTCGGGCTATATCTCACATCACAATGGGTACCCGCGCTCACTGAGGATGTACAGACTCCGGGAGGGGCCCCTTACGGCCCAAGCGCAATATCAAGCCACCTCGTGGCATCAAATCTAGGCCCTCGGCCTCATATAAGTCAAGCCACCTCGTGGCTTATATAAAGTATCTTAGGCCCTCGGCCTCATATCAGTTAGAAGCCACCTCGTGGCATATACGGTATCTCAGGCCCTCGGCCTCATATCACTCCGTATATCCTCAAGTCTAGCCCTCGGCCGCACTTAGTCAGAAAATCATCACAAGACCCTCGCGCATAGTAAAACAGTAGTTCTCACCCCAAAAACATCATTAAAATATTATTTAAGTCTCAAAAATGAGTAAAAGTGGCTGAGTTGTAAAACAGTGAAAAACAGCATGACTGAGTTCAAGTAATAAGTCAAAATAGTAAGGAAACAGTGATAAAAATCCCCAAAGGGATCAAATAATTGGCACGTAGCCCAAATATAGCAATCATCCCAAATCATGATGATAACAAATAAGTTTCAGTCAAATACGCGGTAAAAATCATCAATCGGGACGGACCAAGTCACAATCCCCAGTAGTAAACGACCCCACGCTCATCATCGAGCGCGTGTCTCACCTTAATATAGCAGTACGATGTACAATCTAGAGTTTCAAACCCTCAGAACATCATTTACAATCACTACTCACCTCGAACCGGCTAAATCCCTAGCCCGCGACGCCTTCGCCCCTCGAATTGGCCTCCATGCGCGTCGAATCTATCCAAAATCATAACGAATATGTCACAATATGCTTAGGGGACAAAATCTAAGCAAAAACAATCAAAAAATACCAAAAATTCTGAAATTAGCAAAACCCGAGCCCGGGCCCACTTCTAGAAGCTCAGAAATTTTCACATCAACGGGTTCCTTATCTCCCAACGAGTTCATACATATCAAAACCAAATGGTCCTCCAAATACCCAATTAGAATTTCAAAATCCCAAGCCCTATTTCTTCTATTTTTAGCAAGACTTCAATGATTTTCTAGGTGGATTTCACAATATAAACGAGTTTTAGGTCCGAAATTCTTACCTCCAATCCATTCTCCTTGAATCCCTCGTTAATTTCCTTCAAGAACCTCCAAAAATGAGCAACTATGGGTGAAAATATACCCAAAATCATGGACAAGAAGACTTAAAAACATTCTGCCCAGGCGGCATCAAGTTGTACCTTGCGCTGTGCAGGTTGTACATCCTCTTACCATTTTCCCTTGCTGTACACCTTCTGTTAAAATGCTCATAACCCCTTGTGCGAATATCCAAATGATCAATTTGAAGATTTAGAAACTAGACTTGAAGATATTTCATTTGATAGGTTATACACTATATAACTCTTTATATATTCCGAGATATGAGCTTCTAAAGTGCATCATAAAATTTTGTCGAAATTGCTCCACCAGCCAAATTGGATCAATCATAACTTTCTCATAGTATATCCAAATCATGAATGGTTTAACATTCTGAAAACTAGAATAACAAGGCTACAACTTTCATGTTTTGTAATTTTTCTGATTCCTTATAGATTACAAGATATGAGCTTCCAAACTGGACTACTCGCACCAGAAATTTTCTGGTGCACAGCTGAAGCTAAAAAAAAATCTGCAATTTTTCCAATGATGAAATAGTCCGTTCAACCACCCAAAACTCACCTGAGGCTACTGGGACCTCACCCAAATATTCCAACATATCCCATAACATCATTTAAACTTGTTCCAATCTTCGGAACGCTTAAAACAACATGACAATACCAAATTCGCGTTGGATTCAAGCCTAAGAATTTCAAAATCTCCTAAATTACTCTTTTGATCAAAAACCCAACCAAACCGCGTCCGAATGACATGAAATTTTTCACACACATCCCAAATGACATAACGAAGCTACAACAACTCTCGGAAGTCCATTCCGACCCTCGGATCAAAATCTCGCCTAACAACCGGAAATTGCCAAAATACTAACTCCACCAATTCAATCCTAATTTTACACCGGACCTCCAAACCAATTCCGATCACACTCCTAAGTCATAAATCACCTCCCGAAGCTAACCGAACCAACGGAACTCACATCCGAGCCCTCTAACTTATAAGTCAACATCCGATTGACTTTTCCAACTTAAACCTTCTTAAAAGAGACTAAGTGTCTCATTTCTTACCAAATCCACTCCGAACGCAAACTACTCAACTCGATCACATAAAACACGGATAACGAAGCATAATGAAGCAGAAATGGAAGAAACGGAGGGGTAACTCATGAGACGACTGGTCGGGTCGTCACAATTTTTTATTTCGTCTTGGAAAGGGCAGCTTCATCCGGACCCACTTCTACCTGGTAAAAATGCACTAAAAATATGTTTTTGAAGGGACTTTTGACCTACTAAATATTTGACAATCAACTAAGGCAAGAAGACAAATGAATTCTTCAAGGTTTCAACCAACAATTGGTGTAGTACTATTGTTTGTAAGGAATCATTAAAATTGATGTTTTCTACGTTTTAAAACCTTATTGAGATGAATTTTTACAGTGCTGTGGAGTAATTTCCCTTAGGGAGTTGACATATATGGTGTTTTGATAACTTGATTAGGGATTTAATTCTTGACAATTATTTTAATTAATTGATAAAGTTTAAATTCTTACTATGAAGTTATTTATTATTTTTCTTAATCGAAATAGGAGGTTTATATTGAAATTCTTTACATCTTTTGCTCTAGTTTAACTTCCTGATTCAACCAGGTAATTGAAAGAGCCTCTTGAGTTATTAATCGAACTAGAAAATAGGGAAATATTGGTTAGAAGTTACTCGTTAGACCCTAACCATCATTTTATTCGTTGCAATTGTTCAACGCACTTCAATTGGATTAACTAATGAAATTAATGTTTAGTCGAAAGAGGAACGTTAACTTTAAGTGCAATAAAATTATTTGTTGAATTCACGAGAATCAGCAGTATTATAGAGTGAACTAACTCAAAAATTGGATGACGAGTCAATTATCTTACAAAGATAATTTGGAGCAAAATTGAACAACTTGGAGCTTTGAAGTCTGAGTAAAAGCCCAAGAAATAAAACCGAGATCGCGTTAGGGGGTCACGGACCATGTCTGAAAATCAAAAAGAGGAAGAAAGAATACTCTGAGAAAACAACACTGCCGCGCCACATGGGGCGCCGCTAGGTGCGCCGCAACTACACAAAATGTGTCGCCTGTCAAAATTCTGCCCTATGGACGACGCGCATGTCGATTTTTCCTAGAGTATTTTCTATTTCGTCTTGGAAAGGGTAGTTTCAGCAGGACCCACTTTTACCCGGTATAAATACACTAATAATATGTTTTTGAATGAAATTTTGACCTACGAAATGTTTGACAAGCAACTGAGGAAAAGAAGACACATGAATTCTTCAAGATTTCAACCAACAATCGGTGCAATACGGGAGTTCGTATGGAACATTAGCATTGATGTTTTCTATGTTTTAAAACCTTATTGAGATGACTTTTTACCGTGCTATGGACTAATTTCCCTTAGGGAGTTGATATATACGGTGTTTTGATAACTTGATCAGGGATTTGATTCTAGACAATTATTTGAATTAATTAATAAAGTTTTAATTCTTATTAAGAAGTTATTTATTATTTTGCTTAATTTAAAGAGAAGCTTTATATTGAAATTTTTTTCATCTTCGTGATTCAACTAGGTAATTGAAAGACCCTCTTGAGCTATTAATCGAACTAGAAAATAGGAAAATATTGGTTAGAAGTTATCTGTTAGGCCATAACCATCATTTTATTAATTGCAATTGCTCACTGCACTTCAATTAGATTAATTACTGAAATTAATGTTTAGTCAAAAGAGGAACATTAACTTTAAGTGTAATCAAATTATTTGTTGAATTCGTTAGACTCAGCAGTATTGTAGAGTGAACTAACTCAAAAATTGGATGACGAGTCAATTGTCTGAAAAAGATAATTTGGAGCTAAATCAAACAACTTGGTGCTTTGAAATATGAGTAGAAGCACAAGAAATTAAACCGTGATCGTGTTAGGGGGTCGAGGACCATGTCTGGAAGTCAAAAAGTGGAAGAAAGAATTTACTCAGAGAAAACAACATTGCCGCGCTGCATAGGGCGCCGCAGTTACACAAAGTGTGTTGCCTGTCGAAATTCTGCACTCTGAAAATCCTGACACACGCGTCGCATAGTGCAGCGCTAGGCGCGGCGCGCCTGTGCATTTTTCATAGAGTATTTTCTATTTCATCTTGGAAAGGGTAATTTCGTCCGGACCCACTTATACCTGGTATAAATACACTAAAAATATATTTTTGAAGGGACTTTTGACCTACTAAATATTTGACAATCAACTAAGGCAAGAAGACAAATGAATTCTTCAAGGTTTCAACCAACAATTGGTGCAATACTAGAGTTTGTAAGGAATCATTAAAATTGATGTTTTTTTTAACGTTTTAAAACCTTATTGAGATGAATTTTTACAGTGCTGTGGAGTAATTTCCCTTAGGGAGTTGACATATATGGTGTTTTGATAACTTGATTAGGGATTTAATTCTTGACAATTATTTTAATTAATTGATAAAGTTTAAATTCTTGCTATGAAGTTATTTGTTATTTTTCTTAATCGAAATAGGAGGTTTATATTGAAATTCTTAACATCTTTTGCTCTAGTTTAACTTCGTGATTCAACCAGGTAATTGAAAGAGCCTCTTGAGTTATTAATCGAACTAGAAAATAGGAAAATATTGGTTAGAAGTTACCCGATAGGCCAAAACCATCATTTTGTTCGTTGCAATTGTTCAACGCACTTCAATTGGATTAACTAATGAAATTAATGTTTAGTCGAAAGAGGAACATTAACTTTAAGTGCGATCAAATTATTTGTTGAATTCGTGAGAATCAGCAGTATTATAGAGTGAACTCAAAAATTGGATGACGAGTCATTATCTTAAAAAGATAATTTGGAGCAAAATTGAACAACTTGGAGCTTTGAAGTCTGAGCTATAGGACCCATTTTCGTTACCCACAAAGAGGAACACCTCCAAACACCATAGAATCACCATAAATCAACCTCAAAACTATATCCAAAGGAGATTAACATGGACAAATTCTTAGAGGAAGAGTTTTTGTCATCTTAAACATACTTGGGGCCATAGAACTCAGATTGAAACAAGTTTTGAAGCAATTCTTGGAGGGTTTCCAAGAGAAACATTGGGGTAAGTATTCCTAACTCAATTTTGGAGGAATTACCTCAGATTATCACTATTTTTAGCAATTAATTGGTGATTTAAGTTGAAAAAATTGTGGAAAACCCTAAGGATTAGGTGTGAGGGTTAGAGGTAGATCCGGTGTCGGAATTCGACAAATTTTATATGGTTGAACTCGTGAGGAGATAAGGAACCCGTTGGAGTGATAATTTCTGAATTTTCAGAAGTGGGCCTAGGGCTCGGGTTTTGCTAATTTCGGGACTTCTTAGTAAATTCGATTGTTTTTGCTTGGGTTTTATTCCCTCAACATATTGTGATGTAATTGTTCTGAATTTGGATAGATTCGATGCACGTGGAGGCCAATTCAAAGGGCAAAGGCGTCGCGGGCTAAGGATTTGGCCGGTTTGAGGTTAGTAATGATTGTAAATGATGCTCTGAGGGTTTGAAACACCGGATTGCACATTGTAGTGCTATATTGAAGTAAGGCACACGCTCGATGATGAGCGTGGGGTTGTTTACTACTGGGGATTGTGACTTGGTCCGTCCCGATTGATGATTTTTACTACCTATTTGATTGGAACTGATTTGATAATATAAAGATTTGGGCTTCCAGCCATATTTGGGCTTCGCGCCGGGTATGTGAACCCTTCAGGGGTAGTTTATCACTGTTTACTGAAATCATATTTGGGCTTCACGCCGGTTATGTAAACCCTTCGGGGGTATTTGTTAATGATTTGAATCATTATTTGAACTCAGTTTTGAAAACTAAATGATGTTTTCAAATGATTTTGAAATGGATCGGGTGGCACGCCGCCACGAGATATGATATAGCGCTTGGGCCATAAGAAGCCCCTCCCGGAGTCTGAACCACCCACAGTGAGTGCAGGGTACCCATTATGATAATTGCAGTTGGTAACAATGACAACTGATAACCGGGGATGGATAGATGATACAGTTGGTAACAATGACAACTGTAGGTTATGGTTGGTAACAATGACAACCGGTAACCAGAGATAATACAGTTGGTAACAATGACAACTGTAGGTTACAGTTGGTAACAATGACAACTGGTAACCGGAGTTTGAACGATTTTGCTATTTTAAATAATATTGCCCGAGGGGCGTGTTTTTAGATGACTCTGAGCCCGAGGGGCAGTTTTAAAGTGTTTTCTTTACTTCACGTTAGTTACTTGAAGGATGCACATGTTTTACCTATTGAATGGAGTTTCTACTTGAATTTACACTGGTTTACTATTTCACTGATGTTTCATTACTTCAATATGGATTGCCTTGTGCATTATGTGTTTCTTACTTTCAGTCATTATTTATGTGTATTACTCACTGAGTTAGAAGTACTCACATTACTCCCTGCACCATGTGTGCAGATTCAGGCGTCAACGGTTTCGCTCCGAGGAATTGACTACTACTGCCAGGGCGGTGATTCGGAGGTTACGAGGTAGCTATTGGCGTCTGCAGCCCCGTATCTCTTTTATTTTGTTGTTTCCACTTTCTTCAAACAATTGTGCCAAAGATATTGTAATAGTTATTTTGTTATTAGGATTTCATTAGTGGCTCATGACTTTGTGACACCCCGATCTGAGGGTTGTAGTCGGGATGGTTTACTATATTTTTCCGCAATTTACTGTTATTAAACCGTACCTATGTTATTTTCGTATTATTAACTGTTAAAAATGAAGTTAGTTTGGATTGGCTGGCCTCTTCATGAGAGGTGCCATCACGACCGGGTTGGGATTTTGGGTCGTGACAACATGAATTCATCAAGATTTCAACCACCAATCGGTGCAATACGGGAGTTTGTATGGAACATTAGCATTGATGTTTTCTACGTTTTAAAACCTTATTGAGATGACTTTTTACCGTACTATGGACTAATTTCCCTTAGGGAGTTGATATATACGGTGTTTTGATAACTTGATTAGGGATTTGATTCTAGACAACTATTTGAATTGATTAATAAAGTTTTAATTCTAATTAAGAAGTTATTTATTATTTTGCTTAATTTAAAGAGAAGCTTTATATTGATTCTTTCCATCTTCGTGATTCAACTAGGTAATTGAAAGAGCTTCTTGAGTTATTAATCGAACTAGAAAATAGGAAAATATTGGTTAGAAGTTACCCGTTAGGCCATAACCATCATTTTATTAATTGCAATTGCTCACCGCACTTCAATTAGATTAATTACTGAAATTAATGCTTAGTCAAAAGAGGAACATTAACTTTAAGTGTAATCAAATTATTTGTTGAATTCGTGAGACTCAGCAGTATTGTAGAGTGAACTAACTCAAAAATTAGATGATGAGTCAATTGTCTGAAAAAGATAATTTGGAGCTAAATCGAACAACTTGGTGCTTTGAAATATGAGTAGAAGCACAAGAAATTAAACCGTGATCGTGTTAGGGGGTCGAGGACCATGTCTGGAAGTCAAAAAGTAGAAGAAAGAATTTAATCCGAGAAAACAACATTGCCGCGCTGCATAGGGCGCCGCAGTTACACAAAGTGTGTTGCCTGTCAAAATTCTGCACTCTGAAAATCCTGACACACGCGTCGCATAGTGCAGCGCTAGGCGCGGCGCGCCTGTGCATTTTTCATAGAGTATTTTCTATTTCATCTTGGAAAGGGTAATTTCGTCCGGACCCACTTATACCTGGTATAAATACACTAAAAATATATTTTTGAAGGGACTTTTGACCTACTAAATATTTGACAATCAACTAAGGCAAGAAGACAAATGAATTCTTCAAGGTTTCAACCAACAATTGGTGCAATACTAGAGTTTGTAAGGAATCATTAAAATTGATGTTTTTTTTTAACGTTTTAAAACCTTATTGAGATGAATTTTTACAGTGCTGTGGAGTAATTTCCCTTAGGGAGTTGACATATATGGTGTTTTGATAACTTGATTAGGGATTTAATTCTTGACAATTATTTTAATTAATTGATAAAGTTTAAATTCTTGCTATGAAGTTATTAGTTATTTTTCTTAATCGAAATAGGAGGTTTATATTGAAATTCTTAACATCTTTTGCTCTAGTTTAACTTCGTGATTCAACCAGGTAATTGAAAGAGCCTCTTGAGTTATTAATCGAACTAGAAAATAGGAAAATATTGGTTAGAAGTTACCCGATAGGCCAAAACCATCATTTTGTTCGTTGCAATTGTTCAACGCACTTCAATTGGATTAACTAATGAAATTAATGTTTAGTCGAAAGAGGAACATTAACTTTAAGTGCGATCAAATTATTTGTTGAATTCGTGAGAATCAGCAGTATTATAGAGTGAACTCAAAAATTGGATGACGAGTCATTATCTTAAAAAGATAATTTGGAGCAAAATTGAACAACTTGGAGCTTTGAAGTCTGAGCTATA
This sequence comes from Nicotiana obtusifolia, assembly GCA_002018475.1. Lineage (NCBI taxonomy): Eukaryota > Viridiplantae > Streptophyta > Magnoliopsida > Solanales > Solanaceae > Nicotiana > Nicotiana obtusifolia. Next base: position 19,470 of record MCJB01051619.1, on the reverse strand, counting down.
GGACCCATTTTCGTTACCCACAAAGAGGAACACCTCCAAACACCATAGAATCACCATAAATCAACCTCAAAACTATATCCAAAGGAGATTAACATGGACAAATTCTGAGAGGAAGAGTTTTTGTCATCTTAAACATACTTGGGGCCATAGAACTCAGATTGAAACAAGTTTTGAAGCAATTCTTGGAGGGTTTCCAAGAGAAACATTGGGGTAAGTATTCCTAACTCAATTTTGGAGGAATTACCTCAGATTATCACTATTTTTAGCAATTAATTGGTGATTTAAGTTGAAAAAATTGTGGAAAACCCTAAGGATTAGGTGTGAGGGTTAGAGGTAGATCCGGTGTCGGAATTCGACAAATTTTATATGGTTGAACTCGTGAGGAGATAAGGAACCCGTTGGAGTGATAATTTCTGAATTTTCAGAAGTGGGCCTAGGGCTCGGGTTTTGCTAATTTCGGGACTTCTCAGTAAATTCGATTGTTTTTGCTTGGGTTTTATTCCCTCAACATATTGTGATGTAATTGTTCTGAATTTGGATAGATTCGATGCACGTGGAGGCCNAAATTCTGCCCTCTGAAAATCCTGACACACGCGTCGCATAGTGCAACGCTTGGCGCGGCGCGCCTGTGCATTTTTCCTAGAGTATTTTCTATTTCATCTTGGAAAGGGTAGTTTCGTCCGGACCCACTTATACCTGGTATAAATACACTAAAAATATATTTTTGAAGGGACTTTTGACCTACTAAATATTTGACAATCAACTAAGGGAAGAAGACAAATGAATTCTTCAAGGTTTCAACCAACAATTGATGCAGTACTAGAGTTTGTAAGGAATCATTAAAATTGATGTTTTTTTTAACGTTTTAAAACCTTATTGAGATGAATTTTTACAGTGCTGTGGAGTAATTTCCCTTAGGGAGTTGACATATATGGTGTTTTGATAACTTGATTAGGGATTTAATTCTTGACAATTATTTTAATTATTTGATAAAGTTTAAATTCTTGCTATGAAGTTATTTGTTATTTTTCTTAATTGAAATAGGAGGTTTATATTGAAATTCTTAACATCTTTTGCTCTAGTTTAACTTCGTGTTTCAACCAGGTAATTGAAAGAGCCTCTTGAGTTATTAATCGAACTAGAAAATAGGAAAATATTGGTTAGAAGTTACCCGATAGGCCAAAACCATCATTTTGTTCGTTGCAATTGTTCAACGCACTTCAATTGGATTAACTAATGAAATTATTGTTTAGTCGAAAGAGGAACATTAACTTTAAGTGCAATCAAATTATTTGTTGAATTCGTGAGAATCAGCAGTATTATAGAGTGAACTAACTCAAAAATTAGATGACGAGTCAATTATCTTAAAAAGATTATTTGGAGAAAAATTGAACAACTTGGAGCTTTGAAGTCTGAGTAAAAGCCTGTCACGACCCAAAATCCCAACCCCGTCGAGATGGTGCCTCTTATGAAGACAAGGCAGCCAAACCAACTAAACTTCGCTCAAACAGTTAAATAATATGAAAAATAATATAAGTATGGTTAAATAACAGTAATTTGCGGAAAAATATAGTAAACCATCCCGACTACAGCCCTCAGATCGGGGTGTTACAAAGTCATGAGCCACTAATGAAATCCTAATAACAAAATAACTATTACAATATCTTTGGCACAATTGTTTGAAGAAGGTGGAAACAACAAAATAAAAGAGATACGGGGCTGCGGACGTGAACAGCTACCTCGTAGTCTCCGAATCACCGCCCTGACAGTAGTAATCAATGTCTCGGAGCGGGACCGATAGCGCCTGAATCTGCACACATGGTGCAGGGAGTAATGTGAGTACTTCCAACTCAGTGAGTAATACACATAAATAATGACTGAAAGTAAGAATACACATAATGCACAAGGCAATCCATAATGAAGTAATGAAACATCAGTGAAATAGTAAACCAGTGTAAATTCAAGTAGAAACTCCTTTCAACAGGTAAAACATGTGCATCTTTCAAATAAATAACGTGAAGTAAAAGAAACACTTTAAAACTGCCCCACGGGCTCAGAGTCATCTAAAAACACGCCCCTCGGGCAATATTATTTAAAATAGTAAAATATTTCAAACTCCGGTTAACAGTTGTTATTGTTACCAACTGTAACCTACTGTTGTCATTGTTACCAACTGTATTATCTCTGGTTACCGGTTGTCATTGTTACCAACCGTAGCCTACAGTTGTCATTGTTACCAACTGTATCATCTACCCATTCCCGGTTATCAGTTGTCATTGTTACCAACTGTAACCTGCAGTTGTCATTGTTACCAACTGCAATTATCATAATGGCTACCCTACGCTCACTGTGGGTGGTTCAGACTCCGGGAGGGGCTTCTTACGGCCCAAGCGCTATATCATATCTCGTGGCGGCGTGCCACCCGATCCATTTCAAAATCATTTGAAAACATCATTTAGTTTTCAAAACTGAGTTCAAATAACGATTCAAATCATTAACAAATAACCCCGAAGGGTTTACATAACCGACGTGAAGCCCAAATATGATTTCAGTAAACAGTGATAAATTACCCCTGAAGGGTTCACATAACCAGCACGAAACCCAAATATGGCTGGAAGCCCAAATCATTATATTATCAAATCAGTTCCAATCAAATAGGCAGTAAAAACCATCAATCGGGATGGACCAAGTCACAATCCCTAGTAGTAAACGACCCCACGCTCATCATCGAGCGTGTGCCTTACTTCAATATAGCTCTACGATGTGCAATCCGGGGGTTTCAAACCCTCAGAACATCATTTACAATCATTAACGCGATGCCTTTGCCCTTTGAATTGGCCTCCACGTGCGTCGAATCTATTCAAATTTAGAATAATTACGTCACATTATGCTATGGGGACAAAGCCCAGGAGAAAATAATTAAAATTACTAGGAAATCTCGAAATTAGCAAAACCCGAGCCCCGGGCCCACTTCTCAAAATTCAAAAATTATCACTCCAATGGGTTCCTTATCTCTTCACAATTTCAACCATATAAAATTTATTAAATTCCGACATCGGCTCGACCTCTAAATCTTAAAAATACAAGCTTAGGGTCTTCCACAATTTTTCCCAACTTAATTCACCAGTAAAAGCGCTAAAAACACTATAATCTTAGGTAAATCTTTCGAAATTGAGTTAGGAATACTTACCCCGATGTTTCCCTTAGAAACCCTCCAAGAATTTCCTCAAAACTTGCTTCAATCCGAGTTCTATGGCCCCAAGTACGTTTAAGGTGACCAAAACTCCTCCATTTAAGAGTTTATTCATGAAAATCTTCTTTAGATATTGTTTTGAGGTTGATTTGTGGTGATTTTAGGGTGTTTGGAGGTGTTTCTCTTCGTGGGTAACAGAAAATGGGTTCTTGCACAGCAAATGGGCACTAATCTCTATTTATAATGTATCACAAATCGAGCTGGAAACACCCCCGTCCGGATCGATATGCGATCGCATACCTGTCGAATAACAGGTATGCGGTTCGCAATTCGGTCGCAAACCTCGCCCCAGGTTCCTGTCTCAGTTTGCGATCCCAGCATGGTGAAATGCGGTTCGCATTTCCAGTTTGCGGTTCGCATTTCATGTTTTGCGATCGCATTCTCGTCGCATTCTTGACGTAGATTTTTGTCAAATTTTCTGTCTCAGTTTGCGATCCCCACGGTCAAATATGCCGTCCGCATTTCAGGCTTGCGGTTCGCATTTCGACCGCATTCTTGCATTTCATTTGTTCAGCTTCCTGTCCTGGTATGCGATCTCTTTGAGAGATATGCGGTCCGCATATGTGAAATGCGAACCGCATTCTCGACACCTGGTTTTTCTGCTACTTTCCCTTCCAACGATGCATTAGACCGTTTAACCACCCAAAACTCACGCGAGGCCTTCGGAACCTCAACTAAACATGCCAACATATCCCATAACTTTATTTAAACTTGTTCCAACCTTCGGAACGTTCAAATCAAAATCATAACATCAAATTCGCATCGGATTCAAGCCTAAGAATCTCAAAATCTTCTAAATCGCTCTTTTGATCTAAACCCGACCCAACCACATCCGAATGACCTGAAATTTTGCACACAAGTCATAAATCACATATCGAAGCTACATCAACTTTTGGAATTCCATTCCGACCCTCGGATCAAAATCTCGCCTATCAATCGGAACTCGCCAAAATTCTAACTTCACCAATTCAAGCCTAATTCTACACGGAACCTCCAAAACTAATTCCGATCACTCTCCTAAGTCATAAATCCTCTCCCGGAACTAACCGAATCATCGGAATTCACATCCGAGCCTTCTAACTGATAAGTCAACATACAGTTGACTTTTACAACTTAAGCCTCCTTGAAAGAGACTAAGTGTCTCATTTCTTACCGATTTCACTCCGAATGCAACTTACTCAATTAAATTACCTAAAACACTGATAACAAGGCTTAATGATACAGATATTGGGGAAGACGAAGTAGTAACCCATGACACGATTTACCGGGTCGTCACATTCTCCCCTTCTTAAACAAACGTTCGTCCTCGAACGGGTCAAGAGACACACCTGAAGTTTCAAATAGGTGAGGATATCTGCTCTGCATCTCCCGCTCGGTTTCCCAAGTAGCCTCTTCCAAAGTCCGGTCTTTCCATTGGACTTTCAGCGAAGCTATCTCCTTGGACCTCAACTTTCGAACCTGACGATCCAAAATTGCTATTGGCTCCACCTCATAGGTCAAATTGTCATCCAACTGAATCGTGCTGAAGTCCAAAATATGAGACGGGTCCCCAATATACTTCCGGAGCATAGAAACATGAAACACTGGGTGTACACTCGACAGACTAGGTGGCAAAGCAAGCTCATAAGCCACCTCCCTAACTCACCGAAGTACTTCAAACGGCGCAATGAACCGAGGACTCAATTTCCCTTTCTTCCCGAATCTCATAACACCTTTCATGGGCGAAACCTTCAGCAAGACCTTCTCGCCAACCATGTAAGACACGTCGCGAACCTTTCTATCGGCATAACTCTT